>JAEIIJ010017562.1:0-13962 GCA_018904815.1 Drosophila ogumai | reverse complement strand
TAACTTAATATTTTATTTATTTATTTTAATTTAATATTTTACTTATTTTTTTCAAGAGAGCATTCGAATCCCCCTCTAAATCCCTCTTAAACGCCAACTCCCAACTCCACCTTCACCTTGATCCCTCTCCGTTCCTTTTCGCTCTTATTGTCACTGCTGTTGTTTTTGCCTGCGCTTTCTTTTCCCTCAAAACGGATTGAAAAACAAGAGAGTGAAAGTGTCAGATTGAGAGCCAGAATAGGGGGAAAGAGTNGGGGGGGGGGGCGTAATGAAGCGGAAATTGAAATTCGTGTGCCAAACGAATGTAGTTCGCTAGAATTTTGAAAGGTTTTTTGTGTTTATACACCTCTGCCTTTGCTTTTGTATGCACAATCACACACATACACACACACGCGCACTTACTGAGAGACTATTCAATGGCTTACATCATGATGTATCTTTAGAAGGTGGTCTTCATAACCTTTGTTCAAGACGATATTATCAGCTCTCTCTACGGCTCTTGAACAAACAAGCGCTAGAAAGAGTTGGCAATAGGCAAACATTGCATTGCCGTGCTTGCAATGAGACCACCTTGAGTAGTTCCACCATGACTTACACATTATGCTTTCCGACTTTTGTCACTCTTTGTGACTCCCTCTCTCTCCCCCTCCACGAACTTGAACTGCAAACGGAGTGCAGGTGGAGAGTGGCGGAGATGTTGAGAGGGGGCGGGAGATGGAAGCTGAGCTTCAACTGTTGCGCTGTTTCTTCGCTTTTAAAATTGCATAGCATACATTTCGGCGATAAATGTAGTCGAGAAAGTACGGTGGAAGCGATGGAATTATGGATGGACATACTTTTTTTATAATATTTTTATATAATTATTATCTTTATTATATTTTTTTATTTAGTTATTTGGATATTTGTGAGTCACAATCCCTTGTACCTGAGTACACAAAAAATATTTTCCAAATTTAAATTTATGTCATTTTAAAAGTATAACAAATAAAAAAATTAAAATTGTGGATAAATATTCAAAGTTTAATAATCCCCTGAGGGTATTATAATCTTAGTCAAAGGCTGGTAACCCCAGTGAAGGAGTCATTTTAGAATTTATATATAAATTAAATTAAATATATTCTTGATTAGCACCAACAGCCAAATTCCCAAATCCTTTTAGGAAAAACATTTTTTAGGCATTTCTTTTCATTGTGAAAAACTAACAAAAACGTTTATAAAAATAAATAAATAAAAATATATATCTTTTTGGCTTAGTTATGATATTTTGAAGCTTCGATTTGGCCACTGTGCCATGTCCAATTCATTATTCATCAACATCTGTTGGGTGCCTTTTCCGCTTTCCCGCTTTCCGGCTACTTTGTGGCACATATTTGATGCCAAATTAAATATATAAAAACACCATACCCTTGCCAGGAGAGAGAATAAATGTAGTTAAGTAATTACAAAATCTTGTTAAGAAATTTAACTACTGTTTAAAGGTTTTCTTAACAAAGAAAGAAGAGTAATAAATAAATATAAGAAAACTTCTCAGAAATAGGAATATTTTGGGTTTTATATGATATTCCATATCTTCTGAATATTTGCTTTGTAATTACATATTTGTTTTCAAGAGGTACTCCTGTTGCTGCCGCGGATACAAACAGTTTTAGCTGCAGTTGATGTTAATGCTGCTGCTGCTGTTGCAGTTGCTGTCTGGCAGCTTGAGCCTTCTGATGCGTTGGCTTTTTGAGTGATGAGTGCACAGAATGTATGTGATATGTTGAGCGTCTAATTAGCAAAGCGGCGGACAAGCCGCCAACTTTGGGCAGGGGGTGATGGGGGGTTGAGGGTTTGAGGGGGTTTACTATTTGTATTCCCGGGCACATGGCACATTTAAGGCGGTTTCTGGCTGCATAAGCCCCATTTTGGCCCATAAATTACCAGTGCCGACAAACAGTTGTAAATTTTCTTACTGACATCTCCCAGATAATGGATATAATGGCAATGCAAAGACACAAAGACACACACACACACACACTCAGAGACCAGAAACAGTTGCCTTTTGCTTTAAAGTAGGAATTAATTACTATTCGAAATTCGACTCGCTTCATATTTAATTATCCTGCAGTCCCTGGAGTCCTCTTTCGATTCGGGTTTCGGGCCTCCTCTGCTCTCATTTGACGACAGTTTGTGCCAATAAATTATGTTTAACTGAGGCAAGTCATTAAGCAGACAAATTACATATGAACTGCATACATATATTGAAGAAAATTGAGTTTTCTATGGAAATCCCTGGTTTAGTAGAGAAATAATGCTGTCATAAATAAATATATTGCAGAACATAATTTATTTATTTAGTTTGTGACACCTGTTTTCATACAATTCAAATAAGAATTGGGTTTTAAGCCAAGGATCTAGTTTGCCAGCTCGGTTTCTGATTTGATTTTCTAAATTTGCGGTTTTGGCGGTTCTGTCTTGTAAATCGGGGAATTCCCCTCTTTGAGAGATGCTCTTAAACCACAAAGAGAAGGCACCACAAAATTCCAGTCCTGGAAGGTAGGGTATTAAATATGTGAGCATATTTCTTCACACAAGAATTTTGGCACATTTGAAAATGATTTTTTAAATTTTAAACATATATAAA
This sequence comes from Drosophila ogumai, assembly GCA_018904815.1. Lineage (NCBI taxonomy): Eukaryota > Metazoa > Arthropoda > Insecta > Diptera > Drosophilidae > Drosophila > Drosophila ogumai. Next base: position 11,339 of record JAEIIJ010017562.1, on the reverse strand, counting down.
TAAAAAAAATGTATAACCTTAGTTTTTTGGTTCTTGAGAATATTTAAAAATTTCTTATTTTATATATGTATATTATTTTTATCTGTATTTTATTTATTCTTTCAAAATGCAAAGTAGATCTCTCCTTGCTTTCTTGGCAGGGCATGCGCAGGTCGTGTAGGATTTCAGACTCTAATTCCAATGCCTTCCAGCCGCCTCTCTTAGCTGTGCAGGGAAATTCTCTCTTTGACCAAACTTAAGCTGTGGCCAGGACATGCTTACAATTGTAGTTACCAAGCACAGAGAGCAGAAAGCGGCATAAGCAGCAGTTGCCTCCCCCTTTTGGCAGAGCAATTTGGGCTTTTGGCCACGTTTAGGGACCATGTTAAATGTGTCTGTGCGGGGATAACGTAAAGGATTTAAGCCACTTGCTGCTGCCTGCTGGCTGTTTGCCGCTAATGCCGACGTTTGAGGACCGGACCCGTTACGGGATCCGCATCCACGGCTGTACGAATGCCCCTGGCTTAAGTGGCATATCCAGGTGAAAGTCACCGTGTTTGCTCAGGCCTTTTTTCCCCCATCTCCTTTACATATGTATATATCAAATATGTATGTATATACGATATAAATCTGCTTCTGGGCCTAGCCAAGGCCTCTTCTAGGCTGTAAGTGGTTGCAGCTAGCTTACGGAGTCGCGTGTCCTGTCCAGCATCCGTCTGCCAGAGGAAACACTTGTCATGCTATTAAGTTTAATGTTAAATATTTTGAAAACATCCCTGCTAGTGAGCTTCCTAATTCAATATTAAAATATTGAAATATATTTATATATAAATGTATATAAATATTATTATTTTTATTTAAATATTTTATAATATTTTAAAAATATATTAAAATATTTAAATTCAACTAACATATTAATTATATATTTTTATCTCAGTTATTTTTACACTTTTCCTAGCAGTGTGCGATCAGAGTACGAGAAAAGGCCGTCGAAATCGGAATCTAGACGCAATTGTGCGCCGGGTTAACAATGAATGCTCCATTGGAGTTCCGTTCGAGTGGAGGTAGTACGTGCCACCCCGCATCTCCATTCTTATTTTTTCCTGCCGGATATATATATCTCCACCACAATGGCACCGATGTGAAACAAAAGTTCCCGCCGGGTTAAAGTGAGCTCGGGGGGATGTTTGGTTGGTGTTGTCCGAAAATAGTTAAATAAAATTAATATAAAAAATGGATTTTAAACGAGTTCGTATTTATGCATTTAAGAGGTTTTTGCGTATTATTTGCAGCTTATTTGGTTATGAAATATGCAGACAACATTAATTGAGCTGTATTTATTCTTTAAAAAGGAAATCGAATTGATTTCCTACTTGTTTTTGTTTATTTATTTTTGTTATTTTTTTATTATGAAATTTGTTTTTCCGTTTCACTGAAAAGCGGCCACTCTTGGCCATTTTTTTTTCCTTTGTTTTGGGCCAGCTTTTGTTTGAAAATATGTTTTACGGTTTTCCGTTTTTCAATTTCTATTTTCTCTCTTTGGGGCTTGATTAGTTTATGTGTGCGCGAGCGAGTGTGTAAGTGTGTGTGTGTGTGCAACCGGATGTTAAGCCAAAGCGGAAATTGTGTTAAGAGTGAGGCAAGTGTGGGAAATGCACCAGAATATGCCATGGATCAATCGAAATTGAGTTTGACGAACCAAATACAGGAATATTTTCCTCAATTTCCACGGGATATTTCATGGAAATCATTGCAACAGATTGATTTTTGCCTAATCACTGCACCTTTTCAACGGAAACAGGAACGGAAACGGAAACAAACCTACGGGCAAGACTTTTAATTGGAAATAAATAATAGATTGAAGGGGAGAATATGATAAGGGAAAGTAGAAAGAAGATGAGCATATAATCTAAATATAATAATAATTATATAAAGATAATAAAGATACGGGGAAAGAAAAAAATTAATATAATATATCATTTAAAAAAAGGAAAATTTAGAGCTTATTTAAATATTATTTTTCCTTATTTTGGTTAAATAAACTTAATAAAACACTTATATATTTGTTTAGAAATTATTAACTTTAAAATTATTATTTATTATTTTAAAAATTACAATTTTGGAGAATTTTAAAGAATTTTTTTCTTTTCTTAGACTCATTAGTAATAGTAGTAGTAATAATATTATTAATATTTTAGTTAAATAATCCTTATAAAACACTTGTAATACTTTACAAGTCAAAGTTTCCCATTTATGCCCCTTTTCTCAATATGCAAAATAAAGTTGGAAAGCTTACTTGGTACTTGGCCAACACACAAATTTCATGCATTTTAAAGCTGATTTGCAGCTTAGAACTCGGAGCTCGAAACTCGCAACTAGGAACTTTATTTTGGCTTTGACTTTTCCCAACAGTTTTTCCCTTTGCCCATTTCCTCGTTCCTCGCTCCTCCTTCGGCAGGCGTTTTATTTTATTACATATTTTTCTTTTAATGTAATTTATTTGATTTGGCTTGCTTTGTGCGACGGGTCTGGTCCTGGTCCTGGTCCAGAGCTCAGTCCTTAGTCCGCCTCCCCCTCCTGCTCCTCCTCCGGCGTTGTCTGCTGGGAAATGCCCATTCATTTCGTTTTGTTATTTGGCACTTAGTCAGCGGTTGGCTTTCGGTTTCGGTTCGGTTTCGGTTTACATTTCTTTAGTGCAGAAGGTCATAAAAAATAATAAAAGGCAACGGCCGCGGGGAGGTCCTTTTTCCCCTCCCCTTTTTTGTCGGACTCTGAGAGGCCTTAACTTAGCAGGACAAACAATGGCCAAGGACATCAAAGATTATGTAAGCCATTTCCGGCAACTACATAGAGTAGTTGCTGGGATTTGATTTATTCTTTGTACCTCACTTTTATGGTTTTTATCAGGAACTAAGGACTGCTTTTCCGCAAGAGATCTTTTTCCAGAGTTTCTTAATAATTTTTTAATGACAGATATGGGTCCCTCCCCTCGACCGGATTGGATTACATGGCACTTGGAGGCCATTCCGTTGCCCATTCAAGGCCCAAATAATGCCTGTCTGCGCATGAAGGAAGTATCGTTTATTATAGTTAAATGTCGGCTGCACGTCAACGCCGCCTGACTGCGTTCCCGCCTCGTTTCCTCGACTTGATGACTAACTGGCTATATATATGGCTATATATATACATGGATATAGGCGCGGAGCCAGACTTACTCCTAGGAGGGCGCCTAGACGCGCCTGAGCGGCGATGATAGCTTCCGTGGCCGGTGGTCCCGTCTCATGGTTTCCATCTGGCTAGGCACGCACACAAGCATTCGACATTTATATATTTAAGCATATACATATATAAGCCTTTCAGACCCTACATATCCTTGCCATAAAACAGATCCTTGCTGTGGATTTTTATGGAAATTTCACCTGCATAAATGGGTGTTATATTTGAAGAAGGGGAATAAAATATAAAAAAATATAAAAAATCGAATTTTGATGGAAGTAAGCAGCTTGAAATTATTTTTAAAATATGTTTTCACAATAACTACAATATTTTTCATTTTTTAAAATTGGTATATATCAAATCTTATGGTATTATCAATATTAAATCGAAGCTTTCTTTTCGATTTCTAAAGGATTTCATCAGGAAACCTAGCTTGGTTTTTTTTAAGTTTAAGTATAGAAATATCAAACATTTGAAACTTTCTCTTTGACAGACATCCTCCTATGGGTTATTAAATATTATTTTAAATATTAAATCTATATATCCAATTAAAATATATTAAATAGTAGAGGATCTTTTCGATAACTAAGCTAGAAAAAGATTAATAAAAATATACTAACCACGACTCAATTTATTTTACTAATTCATTTCCTATTTTTTGTGTTAATTATCAAGAAATTCTTTATCCTAATTATATAAATTAATAATACTTTGAAAGTTTAGCTGTCTCTTTTTATATATAACATATATATTCATATATATATCTTCAATCTTTTCTCTTTTCTTATTGCGGCTTATCAGGCGAGACACAGTCGTTGTCCTTGAATCGCCTTAATTCCTTGGTGTCTGGCCAGCCTTCGTTTAATTCAGATTTCCGCTGTCAGCGCACAAATTATCGTATCAATCATTTCATTTCATTTACGGCCATTAACTTGCCTATCAAAGCTGTCCGCAGCCATTCAGGCTTCCTCCCTACCCCAACCCACAGAGAAGCGTGTTGGCCAAGCTGTTTCCCAGGATTATCACAGGCCCGATCCTGGGCATCGTGTTCATGTTTTTCCAACTTCAATTACACTGCACAGGCAGTTGTAACAACTACAATTTCCAACAAAATTAAATATAAACACACACATATATATATATACAATATATAAACGCATAAACAAAGGCTGGCAACAAACGCTGGCTGCCCAAATATAGCCGGAGTTTATTATGAATAATTAAGGTCTAGCCCGTTCCCTGGCAGTTAAACTTTTTAATTTTCCACTTCCGCAGTAGCCTGGAAAAATGCCAAAGGAAATGGGAGAGAGAAAAGCGTAATGAACAGCTGTAAATACGAATTGTAAACATAATTATTCGTATTTGTTTAATGGCTGTTCCTCCAGAGCTATAAATTTTTATTTCAGTGCATTTATACTATTATTAAAAATTATTTTTTATAATAGTTTATATTTCTAAAAATATAAGGAAAATAAGGAAATAGAAGCCAAAGAAAACGTTGGATTCCTGAAGTTAGCCTTTCTTTTTGTTTTAAATTTATTTTAAGAATGAAATCTATATAAACTTTAAATTTTTTCCCGCATTTCTTTATAATATTAAATACCTTTTAAATATTAAAAAAAAATCGATTTAAATATAATTTAATCAATGAAGGCTTACATTGCTTGAGAGTACTTATAAAATATACGTGAAAAGCCGAGAGAAAATTCCTTAATGCCGGAAGCAAACAAAAATCGTGAAAAATATCAACAGTTGAGTGTGTGGAACAAACAAAAAACACGTTCCAATAGCTTCTCAATAACATAAAAGCACTTTTTCCATGCCCCATTTCCTGCCACACTCTTCTTCAAACAATAATAATAATAATCGTTATAATAATAATAACAACATCAACGGGAGAATAAAAAATGTTTCACAACCAAAAAATAAAGGGGGGGGGGAGACCTATAAATAAATAATTATCTTCCTGCCATAACTGAGCATAGAGATTTTTGGTAAATAATTTGGATTTTGAATAATACTTTTCTATACAATAAACCTTATTTATTGCTTTATAATTAATTAGATTTAACAGCTTTTTAGAGATTTAAAGAATTAAAATTAGCACAACATTAAATAAAATTAAGTTTTACTCAATGAATGAAAAACTCTGTAAAGTTCTGTAATAAATTAAAAAAATATAGCTTATATCTTATATATTTTCCATTTATAAAATCGTATATTTTTTTTTATTAATTTCACTGATCCCAGGGATTCCCCTGACATTTTGGAGGGTTGGGCGGGGACACAATCAGCCTTCGATGCGAGAATTCATGTCGAAATTCATGCCTGAGCAGCCAAAAGCGATTGGTCCTTGCTCCTGTTGGATTGCTCATTGCTCCTTGCCCCGCCTCCTTATCCTCCTTCCCCTCCCCCTCCTTTCCCTCTCCTTTTGTTATTGTTCCTGCTCAAGCATTAAATTGCTTTATTATGCTTGATGTTATTATGCCCGCTGTGCAATTTGTTGCTGGCCACTGGCCCCCCCTTTTTCTTTTTCCCAGCCACCGCCTTCCTTTTCCCCCAAGTGAAAAATTTGAAAAGAATAAAAAAAAAAAAGAAGGGAGAAGAGAAAGAGAATCAGGAAAAGCACAGAGAGAACGCATCAAAAGAATGATTTTCATATTTGTTCTGGTTTCCAATTTCATATTAATTTTATTACAGGCAAAACAGGCCCAGACATGTGCACAAGCATATCAAATATTTACAAAAAAGTAAAGGGGGAAAATATACATTTTCATGCTGGTAAAAAAAACACTTAAAGCTTTAAGCCTGCAACTCTTTTTTCAGGTTTTCTTTGGCACATAAATATTTGATTTTTGTTAAAGGTTTGCTTACATTTCAATTAAAAGGAGTTTAAATATTAAAAATTACATTTTAATTTCAAATTTTCAAATAAATTAAAGGCTATTCTGTATTCCCTAATTGAAACTGCAATTAATCTTGGTTTGAGTTCGATTTTCCTCTCTCTGTCGCTGTGTGTGTTTCCCCCAAAATGCATTAACATAATTGGGGATTGGATTTAAAGCCAAGACAGTGTTGCGGGCTCAACCAACACGAAGGAAACACAAACACAAAAAAAGAAGATATATATATATATAAATAAAGCTAAGTCGCGGCCAAAGTTGTTGGCTAATTGAAGTTTAAGACCAACTTTGTGTGTGTGTTGTCTCCGTCATCCGTAAATCATTCAATAAGCGTTTGCGGCATTAACCGACAGATTTGACAGGAAACCTATTAGAAGGGACTTTTAAGGTATTAAAGGATTTTTTTTTCTTATTTTGGGGAAAAACAAAAAGACTTTCAAGAGTTGGAAAGATGTTGAATTTTGTGCTTTAAGGTGGAATATTCGTTTGCATCAGCTATTTTTGCATCACACTTACAGTGCATTGTCTTTATCAAGGATACCACAGAAATCGCGCAGGATTTCAAATTTGCTAATAATAAAAAATATATGTGTACTTACCTTTATTATATTTAACTTATTAAAAGTAGATCTGAAATCATTTCAACTGGCTTCCATTTTGAAATATCACAAATGCCTACAAATATATAATTTAGAAACCATTTAGTTAGTAAACAGAAAATAGTTATTAATAATATTATTTTAAAACTAATTTATTTCTTAAAATATATATTTTTTTAAATATAATATTTTATATATAGCTTAGCTTAGCTTTTATAGCCACAGCATCCTGACTAGGACTCCCCGGTATGTATGTGTTAGTTTTAGTGGCATTGCCTGCTGTGTCACTAGCAACACCGTTCCTTACATACCAACACACGCACCACATAACCCCCCCCACCCGCTCTGACACTCTCAGCCCCTTAAACCCCTAATATCCCTCCGCCGCCGCCGCCACCCCCCTCATGTCCGTTCATTCTTGAGTAAACAACATAAATTTTTGTTAAAGTCAACAGGACAACGTTTTTCTCCAGCCTCGACAACGGCGTCGCCATGTCCTTGTGCATTAGCAGGTGGCGGGTGGTGTGGGTTGGTGTGGCAAGGGATGTGGGTGGTTGGGCTGCCTCAAGAGGTGGCTGGCTTGGTGGGTGGGCTGCTTGCAAGCTGCAAGAGATACTAAGTTTCAAGTCACTTGGGAAGAGTGCTTGAAAAAATAATTTTAAGTTAAAAGGCTTATTTACATAGTAGTTTAATTATTTATTTTATTATTACAATTTATTATTATTTATTTATTTAATAGTGCATTTAATTGTTTTATTATTTACTTCATTTGATGACAGTATCTCAACCTTTTTCTGTATAAAAAAAGTGTTTAAAATAAATATTTTATTATATTTATCTATATATTATTTAATTTATACTTAGTTATTTATATTTTTTATTTATAATTTATCCTTAAAGAGTTCCCAAAGTAAACCCAAGTCACTACCCATTGACTCCTCAACTCCTATAACTATTGTCGCCAAATCTGACTGATGTCGTCAGTCTGATATTAATACCACATACCACATATCTCCGAAGATGGACGAGTGATGATCCCAACTCCTTCCTGTCTCTTCCTGCAAATTTATCGCATATGTTGGTAGATATAATGGGCACACACACACACATGGGCATGAGCATACACTGTGCGAAATGCGGCGGTAATAAATATCAAAGAGATGGCCACTTTTATGGCAATCGATTGCAGTTTTCGTGCAGTGAATGTTAGCGGAGATTATGGGTAGTAGCTCCCACCAGGACCAAGACCTGTCCTGGAACCCATCTCCTCCTGCTCATCTGCAGCTTATCGCACATTCGTCTTGTGCCGTCGTGCCTGGTGCAAGGAATCACGTCGCACAGCTGCTACTCGCTTGCTATCAACTTTCCCGCTTCGATATAAGGAGTGTGCCTCCTGCTGGTGGTGCTCCTTCACCGCTGGCATCCTTATCCCCATTCCAGACACCTCGACGCCGCTTTAAAGTCAATTGAGTTGCCACTTGGCATACATTTTCCTCGTCTTCGTGGTGGCTTTTCCTCTTTTACGGCAAGGAAAATGGTTAAGAAGCCACATACTGTGATTTAATATATCAACCCTAGAGACTTTACAATGTTATTTAAACTTTTTCTAGCAAAAATCTTTGATAAGTCCTTAAATTATTAAAGATATAGCTTGATTTCTGGGATTAAATAATTTTAATAATTATTTAAATTATGTAAGAGTTGCTTTAGGTTTCTTTAAGTTGGCCACTGATTGATTTTAAATTCTTTAAAAGCCTGAACCTCTGGCCAGGATCATCCTCTGGCTTCTCCTACTCCTGCTCCTGCCACTCCTCTTGCAATCTTCATTCCGATTGCCACCTCCTTTGCGTGCTGCCATCGGAGTCTGCTTTTGGGTGATTTAGCCAACTGCCATAAATATTTTATTACTGTACAAGGCGCACACCCCACACACACACACAACACACAGCACAGCCGGGTGTTCAGGGGTGTAAAGAAAACATAAAACTGTGATTTTGGAATGGGAATTGGCCCTGGAGGTGGTGTTGTGTGTGTGTATTGTTGGCTCTTAGCTCATGGCTCATGGCTCATTAGCCAAGTCAGTTTGCTGGAAGAACTTTAAGCTTAAGCCCGGGCTTAAAGTCCAACCTCGGAGCACTGAAATTACGAGTTGGATCTGGAGAAGTGAGCTGAGGGCTTAGTCCAGCAAACTGGCCAAAACTATAATTACAAAATTGTACAGTGAAAGATATTTTTAATGGGATTTAAACAAGTATTTAATGGATTTGAACAAATATATAAAAATGTATTTTAATTCTCAATTAATTTAAAATATTTCGAGAGGCAGAAATACATAAATTTAAATTTTTAGAAGCTTAATAAATTTGCATAATAAATTGAAAAATTAAAAAAATAAAATTACAATTTTGAAAAACAATTTCAAACATTTTTCTTGTATAATTTGATATTAATAATACGTTTTTTCCATTAAATTTCCTTTATTTTACGTGCTGTGTAACCTGGATTAAAAAGCATATAAAAGTGCTTGTAATTAGTAAAATATAAGGGAAAAATATGGAAAGCAAGAACTATGCATTATTTATGATTTATTTTTGTTGAAAAACTAAATTAATCGGTTGCCACAGTGTTTGTGGCCAGGTCAATGACCCAAGTCAAGACAAAACCAATCGAAAGCGGACCCAAAGACCTAACGTAACCCAAATAAATTCAATTTGAGCTGCGAACTGCGAGTCAGAGTCGAGAGCAGTAAGTGGCAACCTGGCAAACAGGAGGAGCCAGCTGCAGGGCACATTACTCAACGCATTACTCATACGCCCCGTGTGCGGTGCTCCCTGGAGAGCCCTTCACACGCAAAATCACTGACACAGGTTGTTCCTTCTCTGTAACTCTGTCCCCCAAAAGCTCCACAACTGCTCAACGCGTCAGCGTCTATGAAGAGCAAAATAAATATAATAAAAATGGGATGAAAACACCGCAAGCCAAACAATAAAACAATGCGAGCGAAGCCGCCGAAAACCCTGAATCCCTGACCTCCTGAACCAAGAATACAATGCACGCCATAAATAAGGCGAAACTTGGACAACAAAAAAAAGGGAAACGGATCGAAGGAGCTTAAAGAAAAATAAGAGAAAACTAAAGGGAAACCCGAAAAAGAGAGGATACACTTAAGCTAAGAAAGCGAATTATTAAGATTTAATTATTAAATTCTCCAAATATTATTCGAATGAAAATTCATTAAAATTTCAATAAAATTTACAAATAAAAAATTCACCAAAATTAAATTTATTTATTAAAAATAAAAAAAAAAATACAAAGACTATTTTAATAAGTTATTTTTAATTGGTGAATTTTCTCCAACTTACAGCACCTCTTAAAATGTATTAATTAAAATTAATAAATAATCTTTTATATTTCAAATTTACCGAGTAAAATCTTTCAATTAAATATATCTATCTAAATAACACAAAAAAATTGAAAAATTAAATTTCAACAATTAAATTTCTCAGAAAAAACACCAATTGAAATTCACCAATAGAAATTTAACTCCAACATAAACAATTTCCTAATTAAAATAGACCATTTAAAATTTTAAAAATAAAATTATTTCTATAATAATATTTATTCTTATTTAATTATTAATAAAAATGTCCCCTAATATTCGGATAAGTTTGTAAAAAAAACAGGCCAACTCCAATGATTACCCATTAACAAAATAAATACTTCAAGTCCCACAACATCCATTGAAATTCTTGCAGTGTACATTTGTATTTTACTCACCTATTCATTAGGATAATAATAGTATAATTTAGTCAAGTATTTCACTCTCCTGATTTTCACGACCAACTATTTCCCCAAAAGTCGAAAGGAGGCCGTAGGGCTTTGATGACCACCTGTAAGGCCATAACTTTTGGCAAACTGAATTGAGGGCGGACCGAGCGGATTTGTACAAATAAATCGCATCACAAACTTCTTAAGTACATTTCGAGATAGTTTAGCTGCCAAATACTAGTTGGGCCACCAACCGGTGGCAGCCCCTTAACCCATGACCGACGACCCCATCAGCACCCGCTTTAACCCCCCCTGAGGCCGCGTTGTCACAACAACAGGCCAGGGCGAAAATCGAATAAGAGCCACGCCGTGAATCTGATTACACGGAAAGTGCCACGAACGAACGAAAAATTCGATCACGTAAATTGAGTTTACACTTTTTTTTTTATTATTTTGTTCTGGGAAACCTGGGTAAAATCCAGTTGGGAAAATCGTGCAAAGGGAAATATTTTGCGGCGGCACGTCTACAAATGTATTTGCCCAACTCTCGTGTATATTTGCCTTTGACTCGTATTTGTTGTTATTGCTGTTGTCGAATGGCCCCGAAACAGCTAAAGTCAAATCGAGCAAAGGCTAAAAAAAAAGGGATAAAAAGACGAATCAAAGCACAGCGTTTAGGTTCAAGTTCATTCGGTAAGAGAGAGTTCTTGAAATAAGTTATTTAGGGGATTTGGCAACGGATACAAGACTATCTTTGGGGGACGTGATCGGTATATTCGGTATATTTATATAATTTAATCAGTTTTTTTGAGGGGTTTAGAATTAGGATTAAAGGTTATTTATATAAACAATTGAGGGGATATTATTTAAAAAT
>JAEIIJ010017555.1:0-15882 GCA_018904815.1 Drosophila ogumai | reverse complement strand
ACGGTCGCCGTTGTGGGTGCGCATGTGCCGCACTAACGCCGCCTTGTCGCAGACGGCGTAAGGACACATGTTGCAGCGGAAGGGTCCCGCGGGTCCAACCGCTCCGAGGTGAACGCGGTTGTGGCCTTTGAGAGCGCGCAGATTCGGAAAAACGTGGGTGCAGGGGCTTCAAACACTGCAAAATAAAGAAACAAAAATTTTCTCACAAAAAAATAGGTAATCAAATAGTAACAATTTGGACCGATTCGAAATATTTTTTCAGTTTCACGTTCACTCGACCGAGATCTAAAGCACACTGAATTTTGGGCACAGCCGTGTTTGAAATGTTATTTTTTACATTTGACATTTAAAGTCCATGGCCTATGTGATTTTTTTTTTAACTTATCGCGCGTAGCCCAGGACATATTTTAGGAAATTTCGTGAAAATACTTAAAAATAAAGATACAACAATTTTCCACAAAAAGTATGTAACTCAAATAGTAACAATTTGGACCGATTCGAAATTTTTTCAGTTCCACGTTCACTCGACCGAGATCTACAGCACACTGAATTTTGGGCATTGCCGTGTCTAAAATGTTATTTCACTTTTGACATTTGAAGTCCATGGCCTATGTGATTTTAGTTTTTTTGTTGTTGTGCTGCCACGTTAAAACATGTATATCCAAGCCGTCCTTCAAACTCAAAAATGCCAACTGTAACCTCTTCAGAGGACACATCTCCAAACACTCTTCACTCAGACAACCCAGTAACAACACAAACTCCAACTTTTCCCCCGAATTTCGCACTAACAAAATGCTCCTTACTCCCCACAATACATATGCCCCGTCCACAACAACCTTAGAAATAGAAGAAAACATAAATCTAATAGAACTAAACTCGGCCATTAACTCACTAAAGAGTCTTGCACCAGGACTAGACCGTATTTCTTACTCCATGATTAAAAACACACCCATCTCTTTCAAATTTAGAATCCTGCAGCACTTGAACGACATCCTAGATTCCCGCATTCCCCAATCCTATAAGCTCAGCCTTGTATAACCAATCCTTAAACCCAATAAACCCCAAACCAACCCCAACTCCTACGGCCCCGTTTCTCTTAACCCATGCTTGGCCCAAGTCCTTGACAAAGCTGTAGCAAATAGGTTGTGGTGGTTTGTCTTAACAAACAAACTCATTCATAATAATCAATTTGGTGACAAGACAGTCTACTATATGCAACAAGATCCTTGTCCCTAAAAAACATATTTCTATTATCTCTCTCTTGACTTTGCAAAGGCTTTTGACAAAATAGGCATTCACTCTCTCATTCACCAACTCGAAGAATGGAACTTGGTCCCCGCATTATTAAATACGTATGGAATTTTATGACGAACAGGAAAATTATATATTGAGCTTCCACTCAACAACGGTATCTCTCAAGGGTCCCCTATACCTGTTATTCTTTTCCAGCAAATTTGTAATTCAAAAGTATATTAGCCAGTTCATTGGAGGTCGAAACTCAAAATGGTCTCGCAATGAAACTTTTTTTCTGGTTTCTTAAACTAAAAAAATATTTAAAAATTAATTTTCGGTGGGGAGGTGGTGTCAGAAAAATATTGGAAAATTAGGGAAAATAATATGTTTTCGGTGGCGAGGTTCTTGATTTGCAAAATTAATATATATTCATTTATTTTCTAATAATTATAAAATTGCAATGCAATTAGCAGGTAAAAAAATTAATTTAGGGCCATGTTTCGAGTATCAGATGAGGTTCAAATATAACGGTGGTCGCTCGGACTCGAAAAGTCTGGCAACACACCAGTTCGTCCGTGCATAAGCGATATTTTTCGAAAACATCGATAGTGCAAAAATCTATTTTCTGAAAAATAAAATCAGACATCGATAGTATCGATAGAACTCAGATGTTTTGCCAGCGCTACTGAGCTAATAAATGGGGCTGTCGAAATTTGAAAAATATCGTATTTGTTTTTTTTTTTTGTTAAGGTAATAATAATATTTAAAATATCATTGCAAAATAACTATATATTTGATTTTTTTTTGTTAAATAAACAAAAATGGGGAATTCCATAGACAACATTCTGTTAGCATCTCATTTTAACAGAAAATTCTGTTAAAGCCCTGATAAATAATTGCTTTGGAATTCAGAGTGACAAAGGAGAAAATACCAAATATCGCGATTTCGGTATTTTGATATCTTACATTCTTACATTCTACATGGGAATTCTACCCCAAAAACGAGAATTCGACCCCAAGCCTGTAAAATGACATTTGCTCGAAATTCAGAGTGACCAAGGGAAAAATATCAAAAAATATAAAAAAAAAAATATCGCGATTTCGATACTTGGGCAAAAAACTATATATTGATATTTTGATATAATCAACAACCCTAAATAAAGTCGATTTTTTTTGCGTTTTGGGTAGCTCGGGCCGCGTGCTCATCATCACCGTGCAACAGGAAAGGAAGCGCAAGTAACCCGAGGATGGATCACCACACGTACGCCAAGAGTGGATCCAAAAAATGTAAGCCCGCTGCAACAACACGTGGGAGCCGGTCTTCTGATTCTAGTTTTTGGGTATTTGGGCATTCCAGGGTCCGCCGAGGAGAAGCGGCAGCTAGTGGTTCAGCGCATAGCGGCGGACGAACTGTTCTCCAAGTACTCGCCGAAGCACGCCGAGCCGTGGAAGTGAGTTTCTTGGTTAAGTGCGGATTGGCCACGTGAGGCTTTCATTGAAACCTTGTTTGCCCCACAGAAAATTCAAGGACATGGCCAAGATTGGCGACTTCAGCGAGATTGCACTCCGCAAGCAGTGGTTCTCCATGGTGCAGCGCTACCGCGTCCACAAGGCCAACACAATGTCCGGTACGCTGAACAAACAGAAGATCGATGACATGAACAAGGAGTGGGAGTTCTTCGGCCTTATACACTCGTATATGAACCAGAAGACGGCCGACCTGCACTCGTACGCGCTCAAGGAACCGAATGTGGAGCCGCCGAGCCACAACCTGGCCATCGCCAGTGTCTACTCCTGCGAGGAGCTCTCGCCGCTGATGCTAGGCGTCCTCAACGACCACAACTTTTGTGAGCGCTCACCGCCAAACGAGGGCGATGCCACCGACGACGCGGACGATCCCCCGTCAACATACCACAATAGCAACAACAATAACGATGAGCTGAACAGATTGCTGGCCGAAGCCACCACGCGAAAAGAGGCACATGGCGGCGGGGAGGATATGTGCCTGCTGGAGGAGATGGAGTGCGGTCCGGTGATGATCGGCGGCGAGGTATCGCTTTCCAACAGTCGCTACAATGAATTTGACGAGTCCCCACCGTCGACGCCGTCGACAACGCCTCCAGTGGAGGTAAAGCAGGAGCCTATGGCCAAAACAGTAAAGAAAGCGAAGCGCAAAGGGCTCAGTGAGAAGGACAAGTATTACAAGTAAGAATCAGCACCATAGGTGCACAGTACATACACTAATCCTAACATTAAAATCCATTGCAGGCACCGCCTAGGCTATGAGCAGCGCATGGAAAGGCGCCTCATGGGTCTGTGCACCGTGGTGGGACGCCTCCTGCAGCAATTTGCTCCCAACGTGGACGTTCAGCCCTTGCTGGACCTGGGCGACGACAGCACCGTCAAGTCGCCGCCGCCAGATAGTAGTGAGGAATATGTGAGCGGAGACGAGGAGGAGGAGGACGACATGTAAAAGAGAATCAGAACCACCTCATGCTCCAGTGTTGGATTATTTGAGTCGTGTTAGTTCCTAGCTGTTACTCCTACGTATACATGGAATCGTGGTGATAGGGGTGCTCAACCCCCCATCGCAGCTGTATCTCCAATTCAAAAGACTTAAAAAAAGCTAGGGTAGGACCACGAGCATGCCGCGTATGCATCTCAGTGATAAATTTACTTACGAAATCATTTACAAAGCTAGAATTGTAAAATTGTAAAAACAACCAAATATTGTTAATATTAACTGCAAACTATGAGGGGCAAAGCAACCCCAGGCGGGTCAGAGGCCATTATAGGATAGCTTCGTTAAAAATGAAAATTGATTACCTATTTCTTCAACTCTCAAAAGGGCATCTTATTATAAGAGTACGTTATGTTATGTTATGTTAGTAAAAGTGAAAATGTAATGAAAATCGACATTGCTTAATTGTTTTCAACATATTATTTAAAAGCCACCAAAATTTGTGTACGATTGAAAGATAATGTTTATATCAGTTCGAAAAGAAAACTGCTAATAATTTAAATATTATACTTTATTATTATTTTGTTTTCTTAAGCCTGAATGAAAAATAAATTATTTCTTTTCGTAACATTGTTTAATAATATAATAATGAAGACCGCCGAAAGCCCCGCCATCGATAATATCGACACGATCGATGCATTGATGTTTCAAACGTTTTTAGGAACACCGTTAATTTTGGCGACTATCAATGTTTTTGTAACAAATCAGTAAAATGAACCATAAGCCTACTTATGTTCCTTCATATATTTTTTAAATTTATTTACGGCAATACAAATTTTTCCATGGTTTAAAAACGTGAAATAACATTCGATGTCAACGAACATAGACGTTTCTTCAGCTATACTTTGTTCTCCATCTGAATTTCTCAAGTCGATAGTATGGTTAATTAGGTGCAAAACGGGTACCTTTTCTTAAATTTGTTGTGACGAAACGGCGAAAGTAATCTTAAAAAATTAAATACCATAAATTAACACAACACCTGAACGATTTTGTGTTAAATTATGTATTGAAAAATATTTAGAGGTATTGGAGTTATAGGGAATCTCCCGCGTACCCTCCAAAAAAGTTGGTTTGCGATGCACATCCTAACTGTCCATAGAATCATCCGATATCAAAAAAATATGTATGGTTAAAGGATAAATAATTTTAAATTTTGTTCCTTTTTTTTATCAAAATTAGTAGAAATGAAAATGTTGACTAAAAAATTAAGTTACTTTGTTAAATAAAAAATAAAATCAAATTAAAAAAAAAGCCCGACTGCAGAATTAGTTAAAGAAGTTACGTGCCAAATTTCAAAACGAACCGCTTAATAGAATTGAGAGCCTCGAAAACGAAATTGATTTTACTTTCCATTAAAAACAGAGAAATGCAATGTTACTACTAGGTTCTGATAAATTCAGCCGTAGTGGATACGGGGCGTACAGCTACGATCGAAAGTGTGACCAAAGCACAATGAAGGAGAAAAGCAACCTGCGCTTGTGTGTGGTTTTTATCCAGCGGCCGGCGACAGTCGCATTGGTCCCGCCTAAAGACACTTTATTTTGGATAAAACTAGACTTCCTGGAATTTACCTCAGATTGCAGCTGGACACGCCGCGAGAAATTGAACCGTGGACCCATGTTCCCCATGCACCCCAAAATGGACGAGCAGCAGGCCCAGGCTTACGCTGCCAACGAGGACGAGGAGGAGAAGCACATCCAGAAAGTGCAGAACGCCTTCCTCTACTACGGGTGAGTGATAGGGGGCCGTTGTTGTTGTTGGTCTACGCACATGCTGAATGAATGGCCTACCGGCTAACGGTGAATGGCGTTCGCTGGCGCTGGAGCCAATGGTAGGGTAGGGGCGGCAGGGCAAGCAGGGGAAGCGACATGTGCAGACAAGCTGTCAACAAACTCCCGTTTCGCCACTGCCTGTGCGTGCATGTCAGTGATGCCCAGTTCGATCAAATCTGTCTGATTGTTTGATATTGATATTAATATTTTGTGAAATGTAAGAAATCTATTAAAACTAAGTCAAATTCCTTAAATTTGTTAATGCTTTTTGAAAATCAAATCTTTTGTTGTGAAATCAATTTAAAGGTTAAAACGTTTAGCTTGTTTACTATTACCTTTCTTTGGTCGCTGTTTGAATAGATTTCATAACCCAGAATGCCTTATTTAGCCGCTTTCGAATGCGGTGTCATCGCTGGCGATAAGCCTGCTTGTTGTTGGCCTTAAGTGGCATTGACTGATAATGAAAATCAATTAACTTATGTACTTATCCCCCTAACAGTCCATATGCCTGCCAGCGGCTGAAGCGCTCCATGGATTACCTGAACAGCCTATCCGGCGAGGATCAACACATGCTGGCCAAGTACCGGGCGCATTTGGAGTGTGTCCGCACGTGCATTGACCGCAACCAAGCCGTCATCCGAGAGATTCTGCGCGAGCGTGTCCTCTACCCACCGGAGGAGTCCACTGTCAATCCGTCGACGGACAGCTGGGAGTTCGACGAGCCGCCGCCAAACGTTAGGCATGGCGATATGGACCAGGTAGGGATAGTCCTCTGTGTAGCGCACATTTTTGGTACATATGTTTGTACATATATCCCTCACAATTGCACATTTATTTATTTTAAAAATGTCGTTATTTTTTATTTACTTATTTTCATGAACAAGAATTTGATAAATCGAGTCTTAACTTGTTTGTACAGGCAAACAAGAAAGAACAAGAATTTTGAAAAATTATTAAACATATTTAGGCCTTAAAATTTTTTAGAAATTAATTTAATGTTTTTCTTGGCCCTAAAATAAGGCATTAAATATTTTTAAACAAAATTCAAATATTATTTGGACCGTGTCTTAAAACATTTTCCTGAAAGACGCTTAAGACTCAGCAATTTGAATTTTTTAACAGTTATTAAGTAAAGTATAAAGTATTTTTAAACATTTTTTTTTTTGGAAAACGTCCTTTTTTGTCTATTTTACAGTTAAAAAAAGTTTACCTATTCAAATAAACCTTTGCAAGGGCATAACATTACCAGTATTTCATTATCACACATGTAAAGTAACATTCTTTCCCACGAATTCTTCTGGACTTAAAAGTAACATGTAAAGTAACATTCTTCCCAAGAATTCTTCTGGACTTTAATAATAACTTTCTGCTAACAAAAACTAAAAGTGCTCTTCAGCTACTTCTTACTATCCAATTGGCAATCACAAGACCTTTTTCTGTATCTAAATTTCTTTCAAACAAACTCGCACACCCTGTATCTCGTACCTCGTACCTCGCACCTCGCACCCGCCCTAACCCAACAATCGTAGACTGATATTCGACTTGAGGATGCTGACGTTGAACCTCTCAAAATTTTAAAGGCCCAATCGACGCTGAAGTTGATTGCGCGCGACTGGAGTACCGACGGCGCCCTGGAGCGGGAGCAGTCCTACAAGCCAATCATCGACAGCATCGTGGAGTACTACAAGCCCAGTGATTAGTAAGTAATTGCATTTGCCCCATCTCCCGCCGATTAATACTCTTGCGCCACGCAGCGAGCTCAAGGAGATCAAGATTCTAGTGCCAGGAGCTGGACTGGGGCGTCTTACATACGAGCTGGCCTGTTTGGGGTACTCCTGCGAGGGCAACGAGTTCTCCTACTTCATGCTAATCGCCTCAAACTTTGTCCTAAATCTGTAAGAAAACCGATCGAAAAAGAGAAGGAGAAACTTATCCCATTACCCATCTCTCTCTGTTTGCCGGCAGGTGCGACTACGAAAACAAATACGCACTGTATCCCTGGGTGCACCAATATGTGAACAACCTGCGACGCGAGGACCAGGTGGCCGCCGTTCGCTTTCCCGATGTCTGTCCGCGCAAGAATCCACCCAAGGGGCACTTTGAAATAGCAGCTGGCGACTTCCTGGAGATCTACAAGACGGCGCACAGCTACAACTGTGTCGCCACGTGCTTCTTCATCGACTGTGCCAATAACGTCATTGATTTCATTCGCACTATTTACAAGTGAGCCGAGGAGGGGCATCAGTTACCCACAAGCTATAATTAAAATATACCCGCCTCGTCCCTCTTCCAGAATCCTAGTGCCCGGGGGCATCTGGGTGAATCTCGGACCGTTGCTGTACCACTACAGCGACGTCAGTGGACAGAACAGCATCGAGCCGACGTTCGAGGACCTGTGCATCATCATGGAGAGCGTGGGCTTCGTTATCGAGAAGTCGCGCACGGGCATCCACACCAAGTACGCCCAGAATCCGGCCTCAATGAAGCAGAGCGAGTACCAGAGCCTCTTCTGGGTCTGCCGCAAGCCGGATCCGTTTGAGGAGCAGCGCGGCAAGCGCAAGGCCTCCCGGGAGCCCCATGATCTCATTGTGCGCGAGGATAGCGAGGAGGAGGAGGAGGAGGAGGAGGACGTTCGCAAGAAGGAGGAGGAGCAGCTGAAGCAGCCGATCCCGGCGGACGATGAGACTGAAATGGAGCTGCTGGCCCAGCCAACGTGATAGTCATGCAACACCAAGACCCAAGCCCACCTACAGATGCCATCACAGAGCTCGAATCGACACCACAAGGATTCGCCATATAGACTTAATATGTATTGTCCTTTGTAATGGCATGCTTACATCTCGGTCGCAATTCTCAAAACTAACACCAGCCTTGACCTGGACCTTGACCGTTGCAATTACAGGAGTGAAAATATTTACCAAACAAAGACGTTAAACTTAAATAAATACTTTTTATTTGTTCAACACGTACTGTGTTTCATTTGAACATTAAACATCACGACTTTAGATGGGATTTTGTACAGAAAACTTGGGAACCTAGACGCGACATTCTTACAAGATGGTAGTGGCAGTCTTTGGTTTTACTTCAAATAAACAACGTTTCTGAATTCTACTGCACTCTAGTAGTGTTTAATAGGCATTATTTAAGCGAATCTGCATCAAAATTTCTGCAAATCCATTTTTCTTCCAAAACAAATACAGAGGAAGTCAAAAGTATTTACACAAATGTACAATTATTTGCACATCCCCAAATGCTTTTAAAATTTAAATGTTTTTCTTGTTGTTGTGTTGCTTGATCTACGCAGAACCTATCTAAAGAGGAATACGAAAGATAACAGTTCATAGGACAATGCTACAAGCAAAAGAAAATATGCCATTTGGTGATGTCAAAGCAAACTTTTCTGTTTATTAATAAAGAAAATTACGAGATTTTTGCTTAAAACATTATTAAAATTGAATATAATTAAATTTAGGATGAAAACAAATTGTGTGCAAAAACGACACTTTACATTCACCTATTCTTTTGCCTTTAGCAGTGTCCTATAAACCGTTATCTTCCGTTTTCGGTAGTTTCTGCATACAAAAATTCAAGAAAATTAGGCAACAACGACAAGAATAACAACGGAAAGTGCAAATTGCTCGTTGTGTGAATACTTTTGACTACCTCTGTAGCACATGAGCTAGAAAGGGGCCAACTCGCACTTTCCAGCAGACAAAAACTTCGTTTATGATATTGAAAACGATACTTTTGCGGATTTCAAGCGGACAAAACGTACGACTCAGACTCATAATCGATATTAAAGCTTATTACCTGTCATGGGTTTTGTGGCAGGAAATGCTATAATTTTCGGAATTCGAATAAGATTTCGATTGCACACCTTTTAGGACATCATTAGCGGGTATAATCCTAAGAATTCGATTTGATTCTCGTCTGCTATTCGTCCCTTTTTGAGCATTTAGCGAAACTAATACGGAAAGTCAAATTCTTTGTCCTTATTCAATATTTTTAGCGGTCATTTTTCGCATCCTTTCTTTGTCTGCTGGGACACTGATCTTTAGAGGCAGTGTTGAAATTGGTATATCAGAAAGTTTTATGTAGTTTTAAGTTAAGTTTAAGTTTTTATGTATTAACAAATAAAATAAAATAAAAACATTCGTTTTAAAAAATGTAATGTCTATAACGGTCTACGCTTACAATCCGCGCCCCCGCGGCGGTGCATTTTATGAAAAAGAAACCCCACCCCATCACACGTACTATGCAGTAAATTAACTCCAGTCCCCAGATCAGCTCTCCGTGGCGCGCCAGTTTTCCGGGCGCCACTGGCGCATGTCCAGGTGACGCAGCTTGAGGTCCGCGTAGATCTTTTCAAAATTTGGCGCTGATTGGCGCGTACCCTCCGCCAGGATTTCGAACCATATGGCTTCGCTGAGCTCCGTGCTGGTGTGGCACATGGAGACTCGTGTGGAACCAAGAACTCGCTCCCGAAACTGACGCACCAGCTCACCGAAGGGAGCATGGTAAGCGGTGGCTCCGTTACCGCTCACCTCCGGCAGCAGGAAGGTGTTCACGGCGCGGGCCTCACCGCGACCGCGGTAAATGGGTAGTCCAGTGACTCCATATAGATGAGCCAGTTTCTTGTCCAGTCGTTCTCGCTGTTGCGGCTCGAAGTCCTGGCGCTGGGCACGGGTGCGCACAAACAGCACCTGCGGCAGGTGATCCTGCACGTAGCCTTTACAGGGAAATCTCGGTCGCAATCTTAGCGCGGCGTTTATGAGGCGCAACTGCTCCACGGCCAAGCCATCAATGGCCAAGATGAGGATGTGGCACACACTCAAGAGCTGCGCCACTTCGGCCACGGAATGCAGATCCAGATAGTCCGGCTCGTTGGCTACAGTCAGAAGGGGGGACGTGTCCAATAATATGTGGCGTTCCCTTGTGATAAAGAACTGCAATGATTCCGTGCGCGGACGCAGGACACTCTTCTGGGCTTCCTTCGGCTTGACCTTGTGTCGCGTGGCAAAGATGCAGCCATCTGCCTCCGGGGAGAGCAGGTGCTGGTAGTAGTCGTAGTCCAGCGACCGCTCGGCGGACATCAGATTGAGCAGAGTGCTCTTGCCAGAGCACTGGCCGCCCAACACACCGATGACGGTGAAGTCCGTGTTGGTTTTGTGGAACAGCCGGCGGGCATTGACGTTGAAAATGCCATTTGCTAGGAGGAGAGGTGTGGCACGGTTCATGCGCGGCGGATCCTGAAGAGCGGCTGCTGCCCCGGCCGCGGCCGCACCAGCTCCAGTAGCCGGACTGCAGTTGTTCTTGTCGCGGCCATTTGGTGCAGCGCTGACGAGAGCTGAGCAAACGGATGTGGGCGACGGGACTGACGCTAGATGGCTACCCTTGACAGGGGATCCGCCAGCTCCTGGGCCATTCAATGCCAGGTAACATTTGTCTGCCTGCACGGCATCGCTCGTGCGATTGACGTAGAGGGTTTTAAAGGTCGCGGGCGTTCTCTGAGTGCTGCTGGGGCTCGGCTCCGCCTCCCTATCCTTCTCCCTAGTCCTGTCCCGCCCCGTAGTCCGGTCGCGCTCGCGTTCCTTGTCCCTGTCCCGATCTTTGTTTAGGAGAATCTTTGGCTGCACAATCCTAGGATCCTCGCGTCGGGCTATAATGACGGGTGTCAGAACGGCGGAGGATTGGTCATCCCGCTTTTTGTTTCGGTTTCGGCGGCGAAACTCGGCCATTGGCGGCGTTTAGAAAATGTATTGTTTTTGAGTTCTACACGTTTGGACAAGCTCCGTGCTCGGTGCGTTTTACAACACTGTCGCCACGCCAGCAGCTGTCAGCAGTGCTGTCGCTTAATGTGGCTAAAAGTACTCCTAAAAAACTTAGCTTTAAAATTGCTTGAAGCCTTAAAAAAGAGCAATTTAAGAATAAGAATTTTCCAGAATGGCAAATTAAAAGTTCAATCAACACTAGCAATTCCAAACAAAAATAGCTAGAACTAGCTAAAAACCTAGCTTGGAATAAACAAAATCTGCTGCACTGTCGGCCACTCTTTTCCAACACTTGTTTTGTTTATTTACTTTTATTAATTTATTGTTGCCATGCCGATCGTGGTGGTTACGGGTCTGCCCGCCAGCGGCAAGTCCACACGAAGCCGACAGCTGCGGGACTACTTCTCCAAGCGGGGCAAGAAGGTCCATCTGATCAGCGAAAACGAGGCTGTGCCAAAGGCGCTCTTTGGCAAGAACCTGCACGCAGGCGATTCCCAAAAGGAAAAGGTGGTCCGCAGCGATCTCAAGTCAGAGGCCTCGCGTCACGTCAACAGGGAGGATCTGGTCATCCTAGACGCCGGCAATTACATTAAGGGTGAGTCGTTGTCTGAAAACCCTGGCCTTGAGCAATCTCTAAATTCAAACAAGGGAAATCCCGTCTCAGGCTATCGCTATGAGCTCTACTGTGCCACCAAGGCAGCCAGGACCACTCAGTGCACGCTGTTTTGCTGCATTCCCCAGGAGCAGGCCTGGACCTTCAACGCCCTGAGGACTGCGCCGGACGAGGTACCCCAGGAAACGGAAGCCGAGGCAGCCGGACAGGCGCTTGACAATTCGAATGTGCCGTACACCCGCGAGATCTTCGATGCCCTGTGTATGCGTTACGAGGAGCCACAGAGCAACAACCGCTGGGACAGCCCCCTGGTGGTGGTTTTGCCAGAGGACACGCTCGACTTCGAGGCGATCTACAAGGCTCTGTATGAGACGCAGCCCCTGCCACCCAACCTGAGTACCCAGAACGTAAGCGTTTCTAGGCTTCCTCACCGTGGCACAGTATATTGAAAGCCCGCTTCTTTCAGGCGCCTCTGGGAGCCACCAACTACCTATTCGAGCTGGACAACATCATGCAGTCAATCATCAAGGAGATTCTCGGCGCCGTGAAGATCAAGGCCTATGGCCAGCTGCGCATCCCGGGCAGCAGCACTCCCGTAAAGGTGACCACCTCGATGAACGCCCTTCAGCTTAACCGACTCCGCCAGAAGTTCATAACCAGCACGTGTCGCGCAAGCCAGACATCTCCCACGCCGGTGGAGCAGGTGCCGCAGCTGTTCGTCCAGTTCATCAATGCCAATACGATTGGCTGCTAGGCCTGTGATTTCAATAAAATAAGGTTTAATAACGAAATGGAATGAGTCGAGCAATGGCAAAATAAAGGCTGTTTTTAAAACCTCTAAACCGTTGATTTATCGAAAAGTTATCGGGGCGCCTCTGAACAGAACAGCTGATCGCTGTAGTGTGACCAGGCACACCAATTGAAACTTTCCGGTGCAACGGGATTTCTCGTATAATTCCAGAAAAAAATTAAACCAAAAGAAAATAAAGAAAAATAATATATCAGAATTCCCAATTGGAGTGACGCTGGGGAGGATCGAGGGGGCGAGAACGCCAGCTTCCAGCAACTCACCCCGCCACAGCCACATAAAATGATTTGCCGACTCTGCCTGGATGACGCGGTGCACAGCATCCCGATCTTCGACCAGGAGGAGGCCGACGACCAGCCGCCGCCCTCCAACCTGGCGGAACTGATTGAGAAGCACCTGCAGTTGGTCGTAAGTCGTGGCTAGCATAACCACTTTCGATTTCTGGCTCAGCTCCAATCTGGTTATGTTTGTGTGCCTCCACAGCTGCAGCCGAACGACGCGGTGTCCAGATGCCTGTGCACCCAGTGCTGGCAGCAATTGGCCGACTTCGAGCAGTTCTGCGCCATGGTGATGAAGAAACAGCTGGGTCTTCAGCACCTCAAGCTGGAGCCCTTCTCCGACGACGACGGAGAGGCCGAGGACACGGATACAAAGGCGCACATCCTTTGTGAGCCGGAAATCGACGTGAGTCCCTCGGCGGCGGAGAACGAGGAGTACAACGAGATCGATGTGGACGCCACCAGCAATAGTATCATTAGTGGACGGACGACAACGCGGCGAAAGGCACGTCTTCCGTCGCCCATCAGACGCAGCATGCGTCCTCGGGCATTGCCAAAGCCTAGGGTCGTGAAGACCAAGGCCAAGACGAAACATCAACTGAACGAGGCGGACGAGGATGAGGACGCGGAGGGCGACGGAGACGGCGAGGGGGATCCCGAGAGCCGGAGCAGCCACAGCCGCGAAATGGACAGTTATATAGCGGTGCACGGACGCCTGGAGTGCTGTTTGTGCGGCGGAGACGAGGACCAGTTCCAAAGCTTTGCCGAGATGAAGCGGCACTTCCGCAACCAGCACCAGTCCGCCGGCTACGTGGTGTGCTGCCAGCGACGCTACAAGAAGCGCGCGCTCTACGTCGACCACCTGCGCATGCACAACGATCCGGACTACTTCAGGTGGGGGATGGGGGGATTACCTTCGCTATATTGTTCCCCAAGGGCTCTCCTGATGCTAATCCATCCGTTGCAGGTGCAAAATCTGCGCAAAGCAGCTGGTCAGCCGGATCAGCTACGATGTGCACATGCTACGCTTCCACTCCAACGAGGACGAGCTGAGCTTCGCCTGCGACAAGTGCTCCAAGCGGTTCTCCAAGCAGTTTCTGCTCACCATTCACTCGCGGGTGCACCAGCAGGAGCGAAAGGAGCAGTGCAAGCACTGCGACAGATCGTGAGTAGCATAAACATGAATGGCAGTGCCAGAGCTCACCCATGTCCATCCCACAGCTTCCGCACTGCCGTGGACCTGCGACTGCACATGAGACGCACCCATGATCCCGCCTTCGTGCCCTTCATCTGCGACTCGTGCGGCGCCAAGTTCAAGACGAAGCAGAACCTGCTGGTGCACAAGCGCACCGTACACCGCGAGGGCTCCCAGCTGCCGGAGGTGCAGTGCCAGGAGTGCCAGGTTTGGCTGTCCGACGAGAACAGCCTGCGCAAGCACATGTACATGCATCTGGACGCCACCTCGCTGCGCCAGTGGAAGTGCGAGCAGTGCGGCCTGGAGAAGGGCTCGCGGGCGAAGCTGGCGGCCCACATCCGGTACCACCATCCGAAGGAGTACCACAAGTGCTCGCACTGTGGCAAGGAGTTCAAGAGCAGCCGCGGTCTCGAGGAGCACACTGCGACGCACACCGGCCAGGATCTGTACGAGTGCGCCTTCTGCGACCGCACCTTCAAGAATTCGGGGAACATGCACAAGCACCGCCGCCAGATGCACGCCGCCCAGGTGGCCGCCCTGCAGCAGCAGAGGAAAGTGCGTCCCAGCAAGCGGAAGGACAAGGGCGAACTGATGCTCGGCGTCCTGGCCGCAGGCGGCAAGGACATGCTTGACTCTGCAATGGGCGCCAACGACATAAACCTGAATATGAACATGAACGACTGATCCAATCCAAACAAACAGAAAGTGGAATAAACATTAATTAAAAGTTTAATTTAAAAGTTATTTATTTATTTTATTTGTTTTTGCGGGGTCCTGCTTCCACCTCCCGCTCAACCGGCCGAGGGGAGCAGCCGTGTGGCGTATGGCACGACTCGCGAACTATGTACATAGACGCGCTGGAATAAAAGAGGATAAAAGAACGAGGAAATTAAAAAAAATAGTTAAGAAACTGCACTACGAAATTTGAAAAAACAAGAAAGAATGCTAACTTCGGAAGGCCGAAGTTTGTATACCCTTGCAGTTTGCAATTGGATCATTAAGAATCGAGCCATTCTACTTGAATTAATAGAAAAAAAAAGAAAGTTTGAGAGTTGATAAATGTACATTCCCGGCTTTACATTTTCTCCTCATCTACCGATCGCTTCTATGGCAACTATATGTTTAGTTGTTCGATGTAATTAAATGTATATTCAAATTCTGAAATAATAAAAAAGTCCATTTCTCAAAAATTATGAAAATACGTTGAGAAACAACGGAGTTAAAATTTTGTTTCTATTAATTTTCCGATTGCTCCTATGATAGCAGGCAGGCACGTTGCGAATATTCAGCATGTTTTTAAAACTAAGGTTTCCCGGCTGTCTTGGCTCCTTGCACCCCGCAACAAACTATCACTTTACTCGAAGGTCATATTATATAAGACAATTCTAGCCCCCTCCCTGTTTTGTGGCCTTCAAGTATATGGAATTGCTGCAAGATGTCATTTAAACTAGATTTGGATTCTTCAAGCAAAAACGTTAAGGAGGATCTCTGGGGCTCCTTGGTACTCGCGAGCCAGTGACATAGAACGTGACCTGAAGGTGCCCAAACTTGGCGAAAAACTTTACACTATTTCAACAAAGTACATGGAAAAACTAAACAATCACCCTAATAGTCGGTCAAGAAGCTTAGCGACCTCTGAACATAGGACACGAGTTAGAAGAAGACTCAAACGTCACCACCCTCAAGACCTC
>JAEIIJ010017542.1:0-23815 GCA_018904815.1 Drosophila ogumai | reverse complement strand
TGTAAAGCTGGGAATGCAAAACTGTAACTGTCAAACTGTAAACATAATAAGTATAGGTAATACGTAATGAAATAATATATGCAAGGGTATATAAACTTCGGCGTGCCGAAGTTAGCTTTCTATCTTGTTCGTATATGAAATTGAAAACTCAATAAACCCCATCATTTACTATCGAAAGCAAAAATAAAAGTAATTAATAACGTTTCTTTGCTATTATTTTTCGTACGAACGTACGTTCGCGACCCGTGGATATGCCCATATTTGTATATCACGAAAACTAAATGAAACATCAAACACCATACTTGAAACTCAAAACTATTTCATTATTTTGCATTCCAGAACTGAAAATGAAAGTTTTCCGAATGGGAAAATCCAATTAACTGATTATCTTTTATTTAATAAATCATTTTGGAGACCACTTTCTTTGTTGTGCGAAGCTATTTGTATGCCTCAAGCTTCACACATTGTTTAAAAATTAATGACAAATACAATAAAGAACTAAATAAAACAAGCCTCACCGTAGTATGAAAAAAAACAAAAAGCTGAAATTATCAGTTGAATACATTTTTAGCAAGAAGACATTTTAACAAAAGAAATATAAAAGCACTTTGCTGTTTACAAATACATGTAACACGAATAATTAGCAATGAAAAGATAACTGAGCATAGATCTTTTACAAATAAATATAGTTTTTCCACAATCTGTGCAATCTACAGCCAATTTAATGCGGTGTCTGCTGAGGGGGCAAAGGTAGGAATTATACCGTTGATATCATATACATATTTTCCTTGTTTATTATACATTTTCCTTCTCAATTCTCAATTAAATTTGGGTTTTCTTTGTGTGTGTGGTGTGTGGCGCATAAAAACAGATAAATATCCAAATACATCAAAGAAATATACATGTCTACACTTACATAGAATTGATTCATTAAATAAAAACGGAGCAAAACTAACTAATCTAAATTATAAAGTATCGAGTAACAACACAATCTTTTATTCCAATGGGGCCAAGATTAGAGAACAAAAACAAGATAGCCCAAACGTTCGTTTGTTTCTTCCATAAAGAATATTTTGAGCGTAAGGTTGGTGGTGGTTTGCTAGGATCCTGTCCACGCTTAAGCCGCCTTTCGCCAAGAATTACTCTGTGTGTGTTTGTTGTCAGTGTGTATTTAATTGGTTTTTCAGAATCAAATATTCTCCGCTTTAGTCTAGGCCATGTAGCTGTATTCATCTCCCGAATTCGCCGTTCGCTCAATATATTGTTTGTCGATTAAGGACTCCACACACTTCTTGATCATGGCTATGTTGGGCGTAAAGCTAACCTTTGATAGTGAGAGAACCTGTAAAAGAAAATATAGTTGGTAGTTGTGTTGAACACGGCTCTCTTCTCTCCTCATACCTCCTGTATCAGTGCATTGTGCTTCAGAACCTTGCGTGACTTCATAATCCTTACAATGGCCGCCTGCAGGAACAGTTTGCGATCCTCGTCCACCGAGTTGATTGTGTGTTCGACCTATTAGCAATTTGCATAAAGTATGGGAAATAAGATCTTCCAACTGCAATTGGGGTCTGCTTACCTCCTGCGGCGTTTCCTTTTGCAAAGCCGAGCTTATCTTAAACTTTGTACGCTTATTTGTGTAATCCAAATTCAATTCGATTCGAGTCTCCCCGGCGAGATTCTCTGCTGAGCTGGCATTCAACAGCTTCGACTCGATCATTGGCTGCATGTGCTTCTGAAACGTCTCGTCGTTCAACTGGAGCGTGTTTTGTATTTCCCGACAACTCAGACTGTCGCAGGTCTCAAATAGCAGAATTATCGCCATCTGGTACGTTTGCATCGTCACGATGTACGACTTCTTCAGGTGACTCAGTTTCAGTTCGCCGTGACACATGTGATGTAGCCAGGTTAGCTTACGACCACTAAACAGTTTATGGTAGTAGTCCTCGAACTGAAAAATACAAAATGATACGAGGTTAACATGCAAATATGTATGTTGATAAACAACCAGGCTGTAATTTTTGTTCTAAAAAATAATATTTTGATCAGTCTGGTTTGTACCTGCAAACAGACATGACTAGGGGACTCTGCTGTTGACTTTGATCATGAATATACATACATATATTAATTATAATGCGCTCTGGCATTTTACGTAGCTTAAAAATTAATGTTAAGGGATATCCCTAGCTAGAACCAAATTGCTTAGTAGTACGAGTATGTAGAAAGGTTTATAAGATATTAGGCGTTCTTCAACAATTGCATCAAAAACATTAACAAAAAAAAAACGTCTATTAACCAGATAAAAAAAAGAGATGATGAAACCTTCAAAAACAATTTGTTACGATAATTATTAACATTGGACGTATGCAAATTTTCTTAGATCAGTGATATATCCCAAAATTTGAGCCAGTTTAAACGCTATTATATATACATATAATGATTGACAAAGCAAAAGCTGTTTTTGAATAAATTTAAAGACTTAAAACAAATAATAAATTGCCATTTTACATTATAAAATATTTGATTTAGGTAATTTATTTTAATCCTATTTCGTATTTTTTATTTTACTGAACCTATTAGCTTAAAATTTTAACTAATTTTACAGGTCAGACTTTTTTTAAATTTAAAGTTTTATTTTTTATTTAACAAATTAACATAATTTTTTTGTCAAAAATCGTATTTAATAAAAAATCGGAGAAAAATTATAATAAAAACGCCACGTGAGAACCTCGGGACACTTATCCGAATGCAATATTTTTTTTTTAAAGATGTCGACACAACATTTTATTGAAAAGTGGCAGTCTTTTTACAGTGTAAACCTACTTGACCTATCCAAAAGATCCTAGTTCAAGCGATGACCGCATGTATGCTAAACATATTCTGAAAATTTCAGGACAATCGGTTAAGTTGTTTGTTTAAGTGATGTAACTTTGTAACGACAAATCCTTTTAAACACTTATAGATCATAAGTAAGGAGCGATTTGGTTCAGACAGGCAGATTACAGATATACAAACCAGAAAACAATTTCATTTGGAAAGGGCCACCAAAATCTTGTTTGATGAATATCTTTTAAACGAAATGTCGGATTAAAATTATTCAGGCTAACAGCGATTTGAGAGCCAGACTATTTCTCAGACTATAAAAACACTCCGTCTCAGGGCAGCTTTACATGGCCAGCTTCAATTTATGGATTATTTTTAATGCGTAGATGTGTAGGTTTAAAACGTACCATTTTAATTGATTTCTCAAATTCCTGTGGCACTGCGAATGGTATAACTTGTGTCGATCCCAAAGGCCAAGCTCCTGCTTGTAGTACCTTTATTGAGAGATTGATACCTGCACAGCAAACACTCTTTTATAACACAAAAATCAAAAGAGAGGATATGGTAAAACAGCTCACCCAAATCCACATCTGTGTCCTTTAAGTGAGTGTTGAACTTGTTGTTTAGATCTGTAGATACCGATATATCCGTAAACATTCGATGGAGTTTATTTGTAAATTCATAGCCACAGGCTTGCTATACGTTGAAATTAAGAAAATGTAAATAAATAAATATATATATACAGGTTAATGTAATGTTCGCAATGTTGTTTCAAAGTAAATGTTACACTTATTTAAAGGGTAGTAAAACGGGTCACTTTTCAAATATTTTTGTGAAGAAACAGTTAAGAAACCTATTCTGCTTAAAAAAGGTTTCTTTGTTGAATAACTAAGAACCAAAAAAGTACTAATTGGACCACACCAAGATGAGTAACGTCATACGTTTTATTTTGGCTGCACACTCTCTTGAATGTACGCTTACCCAACTATATTTCAACACTGTAACACATACCTTCAACCGATTGATCATTCCCTCTTCAGCATCCATGCTCTGGCTCTGCTCATGGATAAGACGCTTGGCCAGTAGTCGGCTGTAGAACTTCTGGTAGACATCCTTATCCTCGATATACTTAAAAATGGTTATGTTGTTGGTGAGCTTCTGATCGATCTCCGCCTCGCAGGTCTTCGACTTCTTCAGTAACGTATCACAGTATTTGGCCACATATTCAGCGCTGCGGCATGGCTGGCGCTCGGTGGGACGGCGATTTATTACGCTAGCGCATGCCTTGTCTAGCGCGCTAAGGAAGAGTGAGTCGTTTTCGAAGACGTCGGCAATCAGCTCCTGGAACTTTTGGTGCACCTTTAGCATGTTTTCGACGAACGCTATATGAATGTTTTCGCCCTTGAGCGCGGCAACAGTCTGCAAACCCTCGTTCTTGATGTGCTCGAGGAAGGTTGTGATGAGCTCGGCCTTGAGGTTGTCGGGTATCGGCTTGAGGACGATGTACATGTTCCGCAGGTCCTGTCGCCGCTCCTCGGACACCATTTCGCGGCACTCCGAGTAGATGAAGCCCAGCCGATCGTTGATGAACTTCTCCTCGCACTGCTTGCGCAGTTTTTGCAGCGAACTGACGTGCAGGAACTTCTGGGCTCGGCGGCTTTCGTACTCCAGTATTCGGATAACCTCCTGCATGTACTCCGAGACAGAGCAGCGCTGGAGCAACTTGTTCGCCTCGTCTGTGTAATAGGTGCCGCTGGCCTCCAGCATGGGACCCTCGAAGAGCTCCTGATACAGCTTCAGCGATCCAGTTTTCTTGTAGTCCTGCACCTCCACAAAACTGTGAATTACGCCGTTGATGATTTGGACGCGGTGATGATCCAGCGTCCCGTTGCTGGCCCTGTCAGCAGCAATCCCCTCCAGTATGTGGCGCACGAGCTCGGTAGCCAAATACTCAACCATGTACAGGCGCCAAATGTCGAGCCCCAGTTCGCCAATCTCCATCTGCTCGGCGGCATCACTGGACAGGTTTCCATAGAACGATTCCGTATCGGTGATCTTCTGCTTCTTGATGTGCTGCTGGTTAAGGTAGCTAGGGAAGAGGCGTGGATTACTTGGCGATGCCCTTGGGGTTACTCTCCGACTGGATACTCACATGTACAGCTGGTGCAAATACTTGATCCCCTGGCTATACTCCATCCAAGTGGTGTAGTATCTGTGGAGTAGGTCTGGCCCGCCGTTCGAGTTGGAACCTTCTCCCTCGATTAGCACCTTTTTGGCCAGCATTTCCTGGACGTGCTGCTCAAGGAAGTGCTTTGTCTCACTGTAGAGGCGATCGGCCATCGGTTCCGGCTGGGCCACGCACAGCGTGTACACGTCGCTATACGATGTGGGTGTGGGGCGACGGTTGGAGGTAAAGACGTTAATGTGTTAGTGTGTTTTATTTTAGCGATTCCACATTTTGGCAACTCACGCTGCACAAAACATATAGAAACAGTGGAGGTCGAAATAATAGCACTCTTATGTATTTGCAATCCTGGACATTGCGAATAATTATTAACGGCTCGTTTCGAGTCTATAATTATTGCATAATTTGATTGGAATGGGTTGAGGAGACATTCATTGGGCTCTGTTGATTACAAATTTTCTGCAATTCATTGGCGATCCTATAGTTATGTTGCCTGTATTCATGCGTCTGCAGTTCGCGTTGATATACATATATATATATGTGTATTCCAATTGGTAATGGTAACTCTTCCCAATTCCTCATGCCATTTTAGTTTGTCGGTGCTATTATTTTGACCCGTGGAGCAGTGTTTGCCAGACTCACCTGAAACTTGTGTTCCACACCGATCGCTCCACCTTGGTGAGAGTTATCACAGACTCGGCGATGCAGCGCAGGCGCGGCCAAACATCGACAAACTCGACTATTTTGGGCTTGAGCGACATCTCGACTGGGTCTGGCTCTGGATCCTGGGTCCTCCGTCTGGGGCTGGATGTGAAGGTGTTTTGGCTGCGGGTGGGTGCGATATTTAGAGCTTGATGGTTGCGTGATTAGAGGACACACGGCCTGCGCGACTGCAGTTTCAAGCGGACAAGCGACCCTCAGACAACGCATAGGCATAGGCGACTGCTTTTTGGCAAAATCGTGCAGGTCGCTCGCTTTTTGTGTGGGGGCTGCGGCCGCAGCTTGGCAGTTGTTGGCCTTGCCCTCGGCCCATTTCAATGCTGACCAGTCGTCGCCACGCGGAGCCGCGGGGTGCAGTTGCAGTAGCTTGATGTCGGCTATACTCACCTACTGCTTAATATACTCTATTTACTGATTAATTACGCCGAGAATTTAATTTTTTGCACTTTTTTGCTATCGAAAAATGATGGGTCGTCGTCGTCAGACGGGGACGATAACACAGAGTTGCCCTGGCTCTGCCAGGGCTGCACACACATGAAAGAGAAATAAAAGGAGTGTTTCCACTGCAAATCACAGCTGTTCAAGTAGATTTTTTTAACAAATAAATAATCTAGGTGATGTATGGCGATAGTTAGCCGATATTTTTAAGAATAAATTGATTAGGATCGATTCAAATCGAATTTATATATATACATAAATATATTATTATTATTTATCATAGATTTGCAGTTTTATTGTACTTCACATTTAATCTAGCAATATTTATATTCAAATATTAACTTGTTCTTCACCTTTTAAATGGCATTAGAAATATAAAATTATAAAAGAAAATTATGTTGTACCTAAGCGTATGGAAACAGCTGTTTTAATTTGCCGATATTTTTAATAATTCAGTCTTCAAGGGAATACCCCGCATTTTTTGCGACCTCAGAATTGCGTATTCTCATAACTGCGTCTGCTCATAAGAGCGTTTGGACATGCTCCGTTTGGCGGTTTTATTTAAAATTAAAAAAGTAGTAAAGTTTCCTCTTATTTTTATCCATAAAGCGCAAAACAAAAAAAAACACGACCGTTCGCTATGAAAGTGAAAAAATATGAATAAAAATAAAAGAATACAATTTTAGTAATTTTGTTCTTAGAGTTGAACTGAGTAAAGATAGACTTCTTTAGATGTTAATTTATTTATTTCGCTATAATTTGCTAAGTTTCCATTTTTGTTATTCTTATATTTGTCTTATGTGCTAAGAAAAATAATCGCAAATGCTGAAATATATTTCGTTCCTTGTGGCCATAGCTTAAAAACACAACAAATAACATATATCGACAAAATTTAAAGCGTTTCCCTAAATCTATCAAATAAACTTGTACCTAAATTATTTTGTTTGTTTTGTGTTTTAGTTAACCAGTGGATAGAAATTTGACGTTCTCGAAGCAAACCCAATCATTGAAGCCGTTTTTCTCGTCTTGATTGTCATGCTTTAGCCATCGGAAGGAAATAAATTTATGGAGGGAAGAGAGACAGATAGAGGACCAACGCGTCGGAACCGATTACGGATCAAGTAATTGTCTACTTCTTGTTATGATTTCGTTATCCTTGGTTAGTAAGTTCTTCGTTTGTTCTTTGCTAATTCGTTGAAATTCTAATGAGCATGCAATGCTATGTAATTGTAATATTTAAATTAGTTTACATTTATTTATATCTAAGTACATATATGAAGGTGTATATATTTTTAAGCATCGTCCGCGAAAGCAGGGCGAGGATTTTCATCTGTTCTCTCTGGCTGTCGCCTCGACCATTCTATTTGTTAGCTCTTTTCGTTAACTTATTCAATAAAGTTCGTTTGTGTTGTTCGCTTTTTGGACTGACTTGTGGGTTGCATTTTTTTGTGGTGGGATTCGGATTCTCAACTGACCTTCTCTATATAACCATGTTTAGGACCTAACGTATTTTATAAGTATTTTCCCGTAGCTTAAGCGCATATTTATATCTTACACATTGAGATGCAAAATGTGGTTTTCGGGGATCTAGTGAACTACACATCGATAAGTTAGTAGAAAATGAAAGTAAACTTATGTATTACAGTTCTTGAAATGAGACAACAATTTTTCTTAATCAAAAGAGACTTACGATAATGTAAAATACCATGTGTTTGTCCAATGCATCTATGTACATAAAAGTAAAACACATTTCTTGTTCTTAGGTACGCCGTTTTCAAACTTTTTGAAAGCAAATCTATGAGATAAATAGTCATAATTTATGTTGCTGCACTTGAAATAGAATATCACACGAATACTGATGCGAAAACAAATATAATATGTAGCGAGAGTAATAGCTTTTTAACAGTTAACGTTTGTTCTCACTAACACAGTCACACAGGCTTTCACGCTAGGACTTGTTTTTATGTCCACACTCTCTCAACTAGACTCAAGAGCAAAAAAGTAAATTAAACTTAGCAAACTATTAAAGCAAAGACTGCGATTCCCCTCCCATTTGCCCAGCATTTCCATTTCCCAAGCTCTCCGGCTCCTGAGCAACAATTCCTTCAGTCTCCGCTGACCGCTCCTGGGCTTTGATCTTCAGTAGGGGCGTCTTTATATCGGAGGTCTCTAGTTCGACGGTGGAGTCTAGAGCCACTGCCTCAGGTCCATGTAACTCAATGGATGGGGGTGCTCCTTCTGGCTCGGCATTCGGCTGGGATTTACCCTGGAAGAAAGTTTATTTGTATATTATATATTTTATAGATTAGAATTTTGATACTAGCAGCTTACATTTTACACGAAATCAATATACATACAAAGTAATTAAGTACATATTTCACAATTATGTACATATATTATGCCCTTAACAATCCACAAGTTTATTTTTTAAGATCAAAACAGTTAAATCATAATAAAATAACAGCATTTCACAGAAACAAGATTTTATTATTTTATTCCATATCGAAAGTTTAAAATAAAGTTCCATAACGCGAAAATGAAATAATAAATAATAACGCCCAAGTATATCATATCAAAGAAGTTCAGCAGAGGTCTCATAATAGGATCAAACAGATTATATGTTACCTTAGGGGTTTTTATAAATTAAAAGGACGACGTCAAGAAAAAGCTTGTCCGTTCGTATATCTGTCCGTTACTATGTAAATAGAGTTTTTATAGGAAATATAAAGAAAAGTTAAAAACACAAAATTGGATGTTGATGTTACCAAAAAAAAGACACAAAACTTGTAAGTACGTACACGCAACAAGTACAAACATGATGTAAAGGGTTTCAATGTTACAAATGTAAAACATACACTTTGGAAACTCGTTAAGAAATCCGTCAGACATGGCATTAGCTTGAAATATTACTAACCTGCAAATAGTAGGTCATCAGTTGACCCTTTCCTTTGACAGCCACCAAACCACGTTGCAAGAAGGTGTATCCAAACTGCTGCAGAATGTTGCACGTCTCCTCAGTGACTTGAATGGCGCCCGCTTTTCCAGTGCTCTCCATACGCGAAGCCACGTTTACCGTATTCCCCCAGATGTCATAGTGTGGCTTACGGGCACCAATAACGCCCGCCGTTATCGGGCCATGATTAATGCCCATCTTCAGGACGAAATGATTGAAGGACTGTTCGTTGATGCCCTGCAGGGCGTGCTTCAGTTCTAACGCGAACTCCACCAATACAGCCAGGTGGGACCAGCGCTCTGTGATGGGAGCGTCGTTTCGCAGATTGCGTTGCAGATTAATGCCACTTGCGCCCATATAAGTGGAACCGATCGTCTTGATTTTGATGATATCCTGGAACTGTGGCAGCTCCAGCAACTTAATATATAAAATAGATAATATTAAAATGTTTCGCAACGTGTACGTGAATTATAGGCGCCTTACCGCATCAAAATCAGATATAACCTCGTTGAGAAAACGTAGACACTCCAGCCCCTGATTATTTACTGTTTCTTCCGAGTAAAAGTCTGTAAATCAAAATGTTTTGAAGTAAATCTAAAATAAAGTTTCTGTATATGTATATTACCCGAAAAATTTGGCATACTGGCGAATAAAACTCCAACCTCGGCGTAACTCTGCGAGTATAAATCATCGTGGGAGCGTTTTGTGTTCTTCATGAAATGCTCGGCCACATGAACAGGTAATACATTGTAGACCAGGGCCTCGTTCCGCTGCCGCATATCGTTGGCGGTCTCTTTCTGCTCGGCAACCTCGGTTTTCCATTTGAAAATTACCCGATCCTCATGGTCCATCTGCACATATTATTCCAATATAATGTAATTACAAATGAGTACGCATAAAATGTCTTTGTTAATTTATTATCACTCACATGTCTGGCCAAAGTGCTCAACGCCAGGGCAGCTACCAACAAAAGTCCTGAGGCGCAAAATCGTGTAGATATTATACTAGGGATATGAAATAATATTGTATGTTAAAAATGTATTAATTAATTTATTTTACTTACGGTTGGTGTGCCAAATCATCCTCCACGGCATAAAAGTCTTGCATAATGAATATATTAAAGTAGCAGTGCAGAGCTGTGTTAGAAAATGGAAAATGGCGTTTAGTAAACATATTTCCGAATGCATTATTTGCAGATTTGACACAAACTCACCGGCAATGGACAGCAACAGAAGTATCTTTGTAAGATGAGTGAGTTGAGCAATTACAGCGATCGCAATCAATATAAGTATCCCAAAATTACTCAGGTAGGACGGATATAGGATGCGTTCCGTGGGCACCGCCTCGCGCATTTGCTCCACAAACGATTCGGGCAGCAGGTGCTCGGCGGTGACCACACCGTCGGCATCCTCCACCTCGCCCTCCAAGCCGCTGGTAGCATTGAATTCGCTTTCACTTACTATATGCTCCGTGCGTACAAAAGTTACGAAAAAGAACTACAAAAACGAAAATACAGAAAAATCAATCTTATCAAACTTATTTCTATATATAAAAAGCAGAAGCATATCTCTTTCTATATGCCACTGAAAGATGGACCCCTTTGGGGAATCTTTCTGGGAACAAAACACCAACTTACCATGTCGATGACATTGCTGAGTCCAATGGTGAGTGCTATAATTATGGCAGCCAGCTCGCGGACGAATGTTATGTCATTGAACCGTTTGCTCACATCCACGAAGAACTTGGGCAGCATGCCGCTAAAACTTTCGGCGATACTGATGACCACTAGCATGGCGATCGGAACCAATGGTGCCGCAATGTTGATGAAGTGTAGGGTGGATCGAGGAAGCACCAGGTATGAGTACAACACGTCAATGCACTGCACTAGGAGAGCTGCTAGGAGAGGAAGAGAACTGTAGGGCTCCCTGTAAACCGCGTAACACTGCTCTAGTTGCGGGTTTTTGAATCGGAGGAAAATGTTTGTGTCTTTCGTAAGATTCCTTTGGATAAGATAAACAGCAAATGATTATAAGGAGTTATATCAACCACTTCTTTCGTCTTTGTAACCGATTTACTTACTCATGTCCATCCCGTGTTACCAGTTCGTCTTTCAATCGTTGCTTAAAGTTTTCCAGCTTCACTTGCTCCTCCTCATCTTCAGCCACAGCTGATTGTTGGCCGTTGGTTATGACCTTTTGTGCTAGGAGCTCCTCATCATCTAAAGAGGCATCGTTGTCATCATCTTCTTCGTTTACCAAATCGTTAATGCTGGTATGGGAGTTTTCTGTTCGGATTTCGTTGATTTTCTTGGCACATGGTGAAGCAAACTGGAAAAGAAAACTTAGTTTAAGTACAGCAAACATAACAAGAAAGGAAGCTAACTTCGGCACGCCGAAGTTTGTATACCCCTACAGTTATCAATTGATTATATATTCTTGCTACATAATATAGACTTCCAATTTTCATAATATTAAAAAGAAGTTCTTAGATAGTAAAAAATGGCCATATCTTAAAGTAACTGAAAATATTTTGAAAAGCAACATGTGAGCAGCAACGGAAAGAAGACTTTTAAGAAAGTTCCCTCTAGGTATCTTTTAACTGAGTTACTAACTAACTAGTATTTAGTATACATATGCAGATGCAGATTATTAATATTTAAATTGCATTGTAGTAGTAGTAGTCTTTTTAGTTTTTGCACTACAAAAACCTAGTAATAATTGTCGCAAATTTAGAATCATATAAATTCAGATTAACTAAATCTTTATATATTCACAGCACTTACCGGCTTAACCACCTTTGTGATAAAATACGTCTTTAGACCAGCAATGCGCAACAGCTCTTCCCGCTTTTCCCCAAAGGCTGGCTCCACCTCGAACTCTCCGTTAAGGAAGGCCAACGTTTTGTCCGAAATGTGAACACGTCTGAAAGCAGATTATAGGGAATAAATTAAGCAAGTACGAAACAAGAAGTCCAACCAAGAACAGAGATGGAGCACCGCAACCACAAAACACATAAATTTGCATGGCAAAGTGACAAAACCAAATTGTAATAAGCGACGACAACTGTCGCTGACCGATTTTAATTATGCAACAGTGGGTGTTGGGAATTGGGGTGTCGTTGCCGCAGTTACAACTCACCCAGCCTTTCCGCTCGATTCCATTTTATTAGCCAACTCAACGTCCTTGGAGTAAACGTCAAATTGCCATTGCCGCTGGCCGAGAATGCCGGCTAACACTGCTCCCGTGTGTATGCCCACCCGCATATCAACAGGTGAGTTGGCCTTCTGCTGCACATATCTGCAAAACACGAAGCGAAAGAGAGAGTGACACGCAACAAGGCCAGGTAAATAAATGGTAAGCGGTTAGTTGTGTGCCTAGAAGTACGTCTGGGAAAAGGAGCGAAAGGAGCGCGCGTGGTTAAGTGCAATTATTGTTAATTGAACCAACGTTGATTTGGCGTCGACTGTCGACTGTCGCACTTTTATCCCCCGTTTTCCCCATTTCCCCAGAGAAATGGCTTCAGCTGCTACTCACTTGATGGCCTTCACCATAGATAGTCCCATGTGCACGCACATAACGGCGTGATCTGGGCGCTCGTCGGGGGCACCGCTAATGCAATAATAGCAATCGCCAAGAATCTTAATACGCAATTGTTGATATTTCTGGGGAAAGATAAATGTCTTTTAAATGGAATCAAATAAGGCAAATTCAATTGTCAGTGGCTCTAAAAATATTTTGTAATTAAATAATTATTGTAATTAAATAATTTTACAATATTTTTCGCTTAACATTTTAAAATTGTCTTACCAAGTCTTTTTTCTGAGACTCAACTTGAAGGAGGCGCTCACCTTATAACACTCATGGTCTTTAGACCCTCCTAGCTACAACAAGAACTGAAAACGTTTTCACAAAAATCAATAAAAGGATACAAATATACCCAACACACCATTTTGGATTTGTCTCATAACCCCAGCTCAAACGAAGTTCTAGTCAAATTAACTAAGGCCAAAAATAAACGGAAATCACCCCACCCTCCGCGCTCTCAAAATAAAAGAAAAAAGTCGATTGTTGGAAAAATCAACTTGAAAAATTATATTCACATGACTGGACATAACTTTTGAGCCTGAAGGTGAGCTTGGCAAAATAAAAATAAAAATACCAAGAAAAAACACGACAGATAGAGAAATGAACTGAGTACCGAGTTCAATGTTTAAGTTTAAGTTAAATTAAAGGCAGTTATGCGAAAACACAAAAAGGAACTTCATTTCGAAATTAAAAAAAAAAAAAAGAAGCACAGATATCAATAATTATAATTTAGGTAGATTTCTTAATAATTATATCTAATATCTCTAATATCAGAATGTTATGACCGTGGACCCGATCATACACGTACACATACTATCTATGATTGAAAGAAGTCTAGTGTGTTGAGTAATACACAAATAGAAGGACATATTTAAAGACTTTATAAGGCGTATAGTTTTTAATTGAAATAACCTATTCTAGATTTCATATCATAAGATCTACATTTCTTTTTTTTACATATATGAACTGCTAAAATAACACCAACCGAAAAGAGCGAAGAGAAACCTACAAACAATTGAGAATGAGAAATTATTACCTCGGCGAGCCTATCGAAGCGTGCGAAAAGCTCGTTAAGCATTTTAACCAAATCTTGAGCGCTGTACGTCGAGGAGATGGCAGTGAAGCCCACAATATCCGCATAAAGAATGCTTGGGTTGTATAAAAAAGTTGAGAGGTTCGAGTATTTAATAATTAAACAATTGCGATGCAATAGAGTTTCATTGACATATTAACACCTAGAAGTATTAAAGGTTTTCATTGTGCATAAAAAATATTTGCGACCCGAATAGCATCCATCGCTTAGTCCTAAGGTTTCCAAAATTTTCAATCAATTCATATTTTAGGGACTGATTAAATCATTACATTAAATATCATTGCCGTAGCAACCCAGGGGGTACGTATACGTAATGTATGTATAAATGTAATTCAAACAATAACCCCCCCCCCCCCACGCGAAACAAGATTTCTACGGCACTGTTAAATACAGAAAAGATTCCCGGTCTGATTTTTTCACAACAGAACTGCTGAGAGTGTTTTTTAACTAGATTGTCTAACTGTAGTTTCTGCTGCAAGGCTTTCTACTTAGTAATTGTTCTCTCAGGATACCCTTAAGCCATTTAGGGTTCGAACACGTAAGTAACATATGAATTTATTGCTACATATGTATAATCGGAGACACTTGCATTTCGCATTTACTTACGACGAAATATAATTTATAGTTCAGGGACTAACCAAAAAAGTGCATTAACCAATTTTATTTAATTTAAATTTAAGGAGCTCACCTGACATTCTCGTGACGGCTCATGTAGATCTTTTTAAATGCCTCCGAACTGGATGATCCCAAATCCTCTCGCATTTTTATGGCAACATGCTTAGGCAGCACAGATAACAGCAATCGCTCCTGATAAGGATAACCATTGCATTACAGTCTCCCCAAATTCTTTTTTGTTCATGGCACTCACCTGTTCGGCTGATTGTTCCTCGATCACCATTTTTACCTCAAGACTCTTCTTAGCTTCGAGGAAAGCTCTCTTCTGTTTCGCTTCACCCATAAAATAGTACAAGAGCCCAATCAGCGCTGCAGTGGCAATTAACACCGCATTCGCCGCCAACTGATTCGAGAGCAACGGATCCGAACGGGAGTAGCCCACTGGCAGAGTAAGAGAAATAAAATACGTCGAGCACCCAATTGACAGGCCGAGAAAGATCAATGGCAATGGCAGCGTGACATATACAAGAAAGTTCAACAAGATGGCCCATCCAAGAACGTCCCTATAAGTAAAATAAATGTAAACTGATAAATCCCGAGTAATATACAATTTTAATTTAAAAAATAACAGTTTTCTAGCTTGAAGTTTTCCAAATACCTAAAATGGTAGACAGATTTCAGAATTTTTTCCAAAAATTAGGTTGTTTACCTTTGGTTTTTGCTCTTCTAATTAACTCGTAATACTTAGGTATATTATGATTAAAATAAGGTGGAACATTTTATTTATACTAACCTTGGGGAGAAGCTAGGTTGAAGAATCACATAAGCAGAAAAATGAAGAACGCTGAGAAGCCATAGTGCTCGAGGTACAATCGTCAGGAGTATCTGATGGAAGCGCTTCAATGCCGGTTGTTCCGATCGTCGTCCAATGTGCAGCAGAGCCGTTAAAGCTAAATACGCAACAAGCATGCAGCAGTTGACCACTACAATGAGGTAAAAAGAACAAAAAGATAAGGTAGGTGCTTAATACACACTTCCTAGTAGAGGCGTGTTTTAATAATATCTAATCTTGGTGTCTTGCCCTAGACAATTTTTTAAATTTAATTTATAAAATATTATTCTGA
Source organism: Drosophila ogumai (assembly GCA_018904815.1). Lineage (NCBI taxonomy): Eukaryota > Metazoa > Arthropoda > Insecta > Diptera > Drosophilidae > Drosophila > Drosophila ogumai. The sequence continues at coordinate 8,280 of JAEIIJ010017542.1, read as the reverse complement.
TATTCTTAAATATTTAATATTTATATATGGATATGAGGAAATATCAGTTTTGTTTTCAACACCATTCCCACACATAAAAATATACTAATTAGGATAACTCTCAGGTCAATATATTCAATCAGGGTATTCTCTTGACGACTGAATGCATTGACAGAATTGCAAAATATATCGACGACTGAAAACAGCTATTTTACATATGAACTGCTAAACTATCCCCGATATATCATCAATATTTTCAGCTATTCAGCCCTTCTGTATTCGTGGGAATACCCAGTTTATAATAATAATGTCCTATTTTCGACCTCTGAGTTTTGGTTTCAGATTCTATTAAGTATGTACATATACATGATTAGCATCAACAGCCGAGTCAATCTATCAACATGTACATATGTACATATGTCCGTCTATTATTTATAATCACAGTGGCATATATATATGTATGTACTTATTATTTGCGAAGTTTAAATTTTACGAAAACCGAACCTTTAAATCACATATTCATCATAGTAACAATCGTTTGATCTAATATAGAAAAATTTACTATGTTATAATATCATTAATATCACTTGAAATCAGTCGGATATATAAATATTCTAAAAGATCGATTTCTTTTGTTTGAAATTAGGCTATTTCATTAAATGGATCCTGCATCAATATCACCACCAATATATGAACAGATTGATGCCTACAAAGTGTTTAAAGACTGTGGTCAGGCTGTTCTATCATGACTGTTACGAAGTCCTGATTACTATCATAACAGTTAACTATCATTTAATTTAAAAGGATTATTGAAAAAATCAAAATCATGAAGGTCCTGTACTCGAAATAGACATTTAATTCATCTTGACTCTTTAAGTTCTAAAGAACACTGGAAAAAGTATTGCCCAAGGGAACTTAAAGTTTTCTGTAAAATCAGAGTTTTTAATTTCTATGCCTAATTTACCATTTTTGATCACAGTCATCAAATTATTTTTTTCCACCACCAATAGGTATTTACATCTATGTATACTCTTAGATGAGGAATATCAACTTACCTCTTGTGGGCACCGCCTGATCCCAGGGTATTGCGATAGTCCATATGTTAAATAGAACGGCAGCAAAGAGGAACCACTTGAGACCGCTTCGTCGCTGCTTAATCGAGTAATTGTGGTAAAGTTCATTGAGCACATGTTGTGGTAGGATGACAACTCCACCGCCGGTTATTCCAACACCGCCGGCAACCACATCGCTGTCGTTTTGCCGCCGCCGGGCTGGTGGAGTCTTTTGGCGTTGTTTTGATTTGGCCATCGCCTGACCGTTGTCCACATTGCCATCCTTCTCCTCTGGCATGCTGCAAGAAGTTCCTGGGGTTCCTCAGGAATCCGTTTAATTATTCGTTGATCGCCGACCCTCCTCCGGGCTGTCTTTGGTTTATAAATGAAGCAAAACCATTTCCTTGCCTTATTTATTTATAATGTCGGGGTCCTGGAAACTGGGAGACGTCGCTTTGGTAAATAGAAGGAATGCGAAGCACAAACTCAAACACAAGGAGCGCAAGCAGAANAAAAAAAAAAAAAAAAAAATCGCGTTAACGGTAAATTTGAGACTTAACGTCCTGTCCTCGTCCTCTCTTTACGAAAAAATGTATGGTTGTGTGAAAAGCGAGAGGCAAAGGCGGAAGCGTCCTTGCGCGACAGCCGTAAGCAAGCCTGCACGTGTGGGTGGGTGTAAGTGTGCGGCGCACACTGGCTTGATATTCAAACCCATATTAAATAAATTTATTTTTTGCATGGAATATATAAAGATGGTCACAGCTAATCACAAAAATGTCTACAAACAAGGTCAAAAGTCTGATTGCCCTTACAAAAATAGATAAGAACGCCTTAAAAAAAGTAGTAGACTGGACCAAATATGGCACATTTTTGTATTTTATTTTCATTTTAAATAGCTGTTCTACAAATTGAACACCCATTAAAAAGTATCCAGATGATCCTTATTTTACAAGTAATTGTTTTTAATCGACTTCCTTTAATATATGTAGATGTTTCTTAAATCAAGATTCTGTACGCTGTTTGGCCATACTTCTGTTGAATTCTAATTAGGGAAAAGTGTGAACCATTACTTGTAATCAAATAAAAAAGACCCCCGCCCCAGTTATTATGAATAAATTATATAGACTTTCTGCCACATTTGACACCTGCACAGACCACGGTAAATCTCTTCGTTCTCATTCTCTTGCTTTTTCTCTCTAACACACACACACTCTCTTTTTTTGTCTTTGTGTCTTCGCTCTCTAGGTGGCATTTTAGTTCACCCTTCCTTGCTTCGCTTCCGCAACTGCTTCCTCGTCCTTTGACTGGGATTTCTTCATTGCCGAATATTCGACTGACGATGGACGGTGTAACATAACGCAGAGTAGCTCCCTACTTTTTCCCCTCGATAAATCCTTCTTAGTTTGGGTATGCGTAGAGTATAAATTTAATTGTGTTGGTAAGGTTAAATTGCTCAAGGTTCGTTTTAATGCGTCCTGATTTTGTTTGTATAGTCGCGTGCGGGTGTGGGTACACACATTATTGCACTGCATGCGCGGTTTCGATTTTACTTTGAATCCACAAATCGTTGACAACTCCTTGGACCTGAGATAAATGGCTCCTGGTCCTATCCGCTCTCTCTATTATTTTTCGGGGCTTATGATAGCCGTTAAGTGTATACAGTCGTCCTTTTTCCGTTTGCTATTATTGCTCTGTTTCTCCCTCATTTGTAAAACTTGAACATTTTAAACATACTTTTCCTAAATAGGTTATATTCTTCAATGTGTTCCGATTTTTCTGCTGAATAGTATTTTTGCTGTCGAACTGACCCGCCGCGCGATTTCTTTCGACTAAACTAAGGCGCCCGATAAACTTGACTGATTGTTAAGTGAAAATTTTCGACAGTCAACAAGCCCCAGCAGCTCCAAGGACTTCCGTTATGTCGAACGCTCTCACTCTTTTGAAATGAGAGAGCTTAACGTCTTGGAGAGCATAAAAGCTCTGTATTGCGCAGGTGCGAGAGCGGGTGCTCCACTGATAACGGTACAGCTGGCCAGCTTGATAACGGTAAGGGCATTTAGCCTATGCATAATCACTCAAATATAGCCGCCGCAAGCGCATAAAGTTAATTAGACATCAACATTAATGGCATTTGAACGGCGAAAAAAGGAGGGGGGGAGGAATAGGTAAGTCGAAGGCTGCAGCTGGCCTTGAATGGCAATGAAACATGTGCAGCTGCTAAGTGTGGTCTATGTTTGTATGTACTATTGTGTATGTATGTGTGTATGTGCGTGTGCAGATGTACAGCAAATGCACAATTATGCAGAAGACTTGTTGTTTCATTAAATATGTATGCGTATTAATTTTTTTATAATATTAAATATAGATATATATATATACATACATACATATGTATGTACATATGTACATGTATGGGCAAATGCCAAACGCGACATTTGTACGCATTCAAACTGGAAAAAAACATGTGACCAAGTCTTTATTTACAACATTTATTTTACAAAATTTGAAACATATTGCTCTTAGTTGGGCACTATATTGATGGTAAGATCGATTTTGGACAATTGTTCCTTTTTCAAGATAATTACAAAAATGTAAGGCATTCGCACGCGACAGGATTCACTTCGTCAACAAGTGTAAGCACTGATTTCTGCGAAACGTGATGCAAGATTTTGATGCAATCAATTTTATGTTGGTTTTTACTTTTAAGGTAAATAGAAAAACATTTAAGCATTTTATTTATAATCTTTCATTCTCCGAGTGATGTAAGAAAGCAAAAGTCAAAGCAAAAGTTTCTGTTTTAGAAGTTGTTATTAAAACAAATTTTCACCAAAATAATGCAAAATCACGTTTTCTCGCATTCTCATTTACATAAATATTTCGAAATATGTTTTAGAATGTGCTAGATTCTGTCAATATCAATTGGAAAACTTCTTAATTAATATTGGTTTAGAGGATGTCATTAAAAAAAAATAGAGATAACAACAATGTTAAAAATATTTAAGAAATACTTTCTTGCACGAAATAAACTGTGATAAAAGTACCCAATATTTTTTTTTAGTTATATATATATACATGTATTATAATAGTGTTAACTAATGGAATTGAAAATAAGTAAGGGCTTTAATAAATGCTTTAATGCTCTACCTAACAAAACTGCATTTAAATTTTTTTAATTTCTCGTATAGTATTTACGCTGTACAAGTTTGAAATTCAAGTTAACATAAATTTTACTGTTTTGTACATATATATGTACATACATACATATTAACATACTGATGTGCATAAATAAATATTTTAGTATTTAAAAATAAAAGCGCCAGCTGGTCCTCCTGAATGAGAATGTTAAAGGACTTATAATATCTTCATATATAGAAATTAAATAATGCAGTTTTTCTGTATGTACATACATATGTACATATTATAAACAATTGAATATCTAAGAATTTATGCGGAATTCTGTGTATTTACATACATATTTATTTACATTGTTCATTAAAATATTATGAGAGAACATTTTATACCCTTACAGGGTATTATAATTTTAGTCAGAAGTTTGCAACGCAGTGAAGGAGACATATCCGACTCTATAAAATATTTATATTTTTGATCAGCATCAACAGCCTAGTCGAGCTAACCATGACCGTCTTTCTACGCAAACTAACCTCATTTTTGGATCTGTCTAAATAAAACTTTGCATATAGTCCTCTGACAACTCTTACTACATATGTATGTAGTACATATACATACATATGTATCTATACATAAGTCGAGACGGACCGCACGACTATATCATTTCGTAATAAACCGAAAAATTTAGAAAAAACGTATACCTTGTCCTTCGTTGTTTTTCAACATAAAATAAATAATGCTTTTGAGATATATTGTTCCAAAACTTTGCTTATAGATTCATGAAAAATACATACATATGTCTTTTTAAACGTCATACTGGCTTTGATAACCAGAACCGAAAGTAAATAATTGACGAACATACTTTTAATTTTATTACTTCAGTTCTCTTAAAAGAATATCAATCTTAGAGGACAGCAGCTGCCGGTTTTCTCGTCAACCGTTCAAAATGTAGGAAATGCGGTTCATAGGAAGGCAGCTGCTAGTGCATTGCGTTCCATTTTGGTATAAAACTAATCCGGAACGTAGGTCAATTTCATTTACCTGGCTTACCTGAAAAAGGTTCTAGTGGGCTGGATCAGAAATCGGTAGTATACCCGATTTTTCATGATTATCCTAGTGATATATACATATGTATGCAAGTACAGCTGCGGTCAAAATAATGCCAGTGAAAAACAATCATTCACAAATTTAACGACAAGTACCACGCATATGTTATTGATCCATAATCATAATTATAAAGGCTGAGCTCTTAGTTTTGGCAACACTATATTAACAGCTGACGCACACAATTCGTGTTTTGTTTCACTGTCAAACGCCTTCAGTTTGGGCTATTGTAACTAATTTCAATTTTATTTTATTTTTTATTTATTTATTTTTTTTTTTTTTGAAATAAAGATTTTGTGCATTTTTAAATTTTATGTTTTTTCTGAACATTTTTCACCATTTATACATTATGTCAGTATTTTAGTTAGACTGTGCCGGTGAACGCAACTATTGTGCTATTGTGTATATACATACATACATACATACATACATATGTATATGTATATGTACATACATACATTCATATTTGGGATCTTTAGGGACATCCTGCGTATCGGATCACAAAACATCTGTCGTTTTGTTTTATTTCTTTAGAAAAGGAATCTCAGAGCGGACTTGCATACATGTGTATGTATTGTGGCACGTGAGGCTGCCTAATCCTAGGGATTTCTTTGTGGATATGTACTGCTAACGAACTATTTTCATACTCATCAGGTACAATTTACCTGGCTTACATTTTACCGAGCAATCATAAAAATGAATATAACTGAAGACTATGCAATTTCTCATTGCCATTAAATAACCTGGCAACCCTTTTTAAAAGATGAGCAAACGAAAAAAATATCCATGCAAATAGCTCTCCCACTCTCATCTTTACAAAACTTCTCTCAGTTGCTACGGAAGTTGACTATTGTCATCTAAGAAAATGTACATAAATATTACCAGAAATGATTTTTTTGACGTAAAAAAAATAAAACTATTCAAAACGCTTTTTTATCTACATATATGTTTCCCTCTTTTAGTTAAATTATTAAGCTGTTTCAGTAGCGGCAGACGAAACCACGAACCACTGTTGCCAGATTCGCTTTTTTCCAGCCAAACCGAACAATACAGCGGGATGCAGGAATTCTGGCTTTTTTTTCATTAAAAGATATTTTTAGATTGTTTTTGAATTATCATTATTTTTAATAATTCTTTTATAGAAATACTTTAAGGAATACGAAAAAACAAATTTCAAGAAACGATGTGCTGGGTTCAAAAGCGATGAGTTCAAGACTTGGTTTTGTGCAGTTCCCGCAACTGGCCTTGACAAAAGTACACAAACAGGATTCATACAATCCAAAAAAGATTTCAACATATAAGGCTCCGAACAAATTTTTACGAATGATTGCACTGATATTATAAATAAATATTTAACAAGAATAAGAAACATACAATAACTATTCCACTTTCCGTAAACCAGTTTTCTTATTATCGGTTTTCCCGTCAGAAACAGCTTTTTTTCAAGCAAAGGATGGCAACACTGGAGAAGAGAGAGCCGGCAACCACCAACACTAGCCCGCCGCTTTAAAAGCCGGCCCGACACTCTCCGCTCTCTCATTCGGCGTTTTTCTGTGTGACTGTGTGGACGGACAATCCAAAAATCCAGCGACCCAGCGACTTTCTAGCAAAGCTACTAAAGAATAAGCGGCAGTCTGCACAAATTTGTAAAATTTGCCAATTCGTTTATACCTACGTGTTGATCTACTGCGAATCGTGATTTGCAAACACCAGACCTCAAATTTTAACGTGTCTTCGCGCTTCGTTTGAAAGTAAAACCAACAGTAAATCAAAATGGCTGATGTGGCTGAGCAAAAGAAGTGAGTAATTGTATTTGGCTTGTTCTATGGTGGTGTCTGTGTGTCTGTGAGTTTTGTTTAAAACATTTCATAAAGATTTTTAGGCGGCTGCCGATGCCTGAAATTGTAAGAACATACATTTTTCCCTGCATAGCCCCAACGGTTTGGAAAAATTTTCTTTTTGAATTCTGTGTATACACGCAAATTGCTTGGCGGCACCAATGCAGTTGTCTCGCTCTCGCCAGTGTCTAGTAAGGGTGCGCGCAAAAAACGACGCCGTTGAATTTGGCGCGGCGTCGTAGTACTTTCTCGCTCACTCTCCGGCCGGCAAACCAACGACAACGAGAATTAACTTATGTATGTGTGTGTTTTTTTTTTTCTGTAGGCGAAGTAATATTTTCTGAGTGTGGAAGCGGAGTGCGCAAAATGTTGAGTCGTGTGTATGAGTGGCATTCAAGTTGCCGCTCTTTTTCTTGTGCTGTTTGATTTCAGCTGTCGTTTTGTCTGTCTGACTGTTTGCTTTAGCATTTGCTTCTTTCCCCGCCGCTAGTCCATTAATTTTTTCAGTTGCCATCTACACGGTTTCACTCGCTTAAAGCTCTAAGCAAGTTTGGCATGAACTTAGTTGTTTTGTCCTCTCTTTCTTGTTCTTCCAGATATTTTGTCACTGCCCAAAATAATCTCGTTCCTGTTCCTGTCGTCGCCGGTGTTGTATTGCTGGTTATTTTTATCATCTGAGGATGGCGAATGATTCAAGCCAGGGAAAACCAGTTAAATTTCTATCTGTTGTCTTAGGTTGTGTCGCAGTTCTGGGGGTCGAAGCTGCCGCATTGTGGGTGTTTTCTATAGCTGTATGTGTCTGCCTTTTGACCGTTATTTTGCGCTTCGCTTGCGTTGCACACGACTTGAATTGTCCATCTCACTCTCACCAGCGGACCATAGGACGCGGTAGCGTCTACCCGGTTGAACGTGCGTGCGAAAGAGTCGACTATAGGTGTAAAAACCAGTTTCTGTTCTCCGCTCGTTCGCTTTATTTCAAACAATTGGCGATTTTTACTTTTTGCAAGCATCTCATTTATGCTTCCCACTTCTCTCATCCATCTATGTACATAGCTTATATACTACCACTAACCATACAACATATAGACTGGTCATTTCATACAACGAAAATGGACGCCAAAATTTCTTAGCGAGCGGTCCCATGTTAACTGTTTGCTGTTAGCGACAGACCGTCTGTT
>JAEIIJ010017540.1:0-60987 GCA_018904815.1 Drosophila ogumai | reverse complement strand
TAAGTATTATATTATAAATACGTTTATGTATAATGGTTAATAATAAATAAAAAAAAAAAATAAATAAATAAAATAAATGATGGGCCTAACGGACATTCAAATTGAATATTTTATTTATTTTTATTATTTATTTATGATCAGATGAACCTAAAAAAAATTCTGAAATACATACCTTGGGTTGGTCATTCTGCCTCTGGGTCTCCTCCATAATCTCCTTGAATTCGTCATCGATGTCGGCATTCTTGCCGCGCAGCCACTGCAGAGCGGCGGCAGCATCCTCATTTCGTCCCTTGATGGCCAAGTAAACCGGTGACTCCGGCATAAAGAAGTGCACGATGGCAAAGATCAGGGGCAAGATGGCGCACAGGATGTTGATGGTCTCCAGGGGCAAGAAGGCTCCCACCAAATAACCGTAGAACACTCCCGACACGATTAGCAGCTGGAAGAAGGCGCCGATGGTACCTCTCACAGCCGTCTGACTGATTTCCGTACAGTACATAGGCGCAGTGACACAAAAGGCCCCGCCACACATGCCCAGGATGAAGCGTCCGCAGTAGAGCATGGCCACGTTATTTGCCCAGATCATCAGGACCCAGCCGACCATATAGGGCGGGATCAGTGCCAACATAGTGGGTCTGCGTCCAATCCAGTCGATGGAAAAACCGATTGGTATGCAGATCACTGTGGCGCCCAGCGTCAGCAGCGAGGATACCCAGCCAAACTGGCTGGATGTGATCGGGAAGCCGTAGTCGTAGCTCTTCGTTATCATCGACTCCACTGGTGAGGACCAACCGATGCTGGCGCCCATGCAAAGGGCACCGAAGCTGGCCGAGAGCCCAGCAATATATTGCGGCAGAACCGATCCCTTGGACATGATTGATGCTTTCTCCTCGATCGTTGCAAGTGAACTGAATTCGCCACGCGACCGTTATTTGGCTGGAAAAATCGCTTTCCATGCGATAACTAAAGCTCCGCCGCCGACAGCGACGTCAACTGCGAGCCACTGCAAGTCATAGTCGTAAATCAGAGGCTAGCAGTAAGTACTGCTCTCGATCGCAGCAGGAAGAGGGGCAGGAAGGTGAGGGCGGCTGGAGGCACAGCGTCATTGAGAGACCCGAAAATCAGTTTAGAGCCGAGGCAGCTAATTAAACGTCTGCCGATACGCTTGTCCCGCTTCCACCAACAACACTCGTCGTTATAAGAGCAATCAAGTGCTTCCATACAACAATTGTCCGATTATGCCCTGCGGGGGAGTATCCCCACTAGCCCTACCACCTGGATTGTTTGGGTTAAGTAGGTGGATATGGTTCTGGGACTCCCCAGATACTTGCTCGATCATCTTCCCTTTTGTGGGAATAAAATTCGGATCTTGGGTATTACTTTGTATTTTTAAGATTTCATAGAATTTATATAAAAATGTAAAAAGTAAAATGGGTAGTCTTTGGTTATTGGTAAACTCTTTAAATTTTTAAAGGTACAATTTTTTAGTAACCAAGGTGATTAAAAAATCTAATTATATATTAATTATTAATTGAAATTTCTTTCCATCCGATTTATTTATTTCATCTATCTTTAATATACAATCTAAGTTTTGGGTATTCTATTAAGTTTATATTCGACTTTACCTTCATTTCCCCGTTAATATTAGTTACGACGTTTTTTGAGCAACCAAACGATATTAAGATAATAGAAAATTTTATATTGCCTCTTAATTTATGAGAATTAGTTAGAGCATTCTCTATTGCATTCACTTTTAGGTGCTAAAATCAGAGTTAAAGTGACATTTTTTTTGAGAATCAATTGTCTTCTTTGGACAAGGGGCACAACCGATGTCACATACAGCTCCTCCCAATAATATAATGTTAAAAAGATTTTATAAATCTTAATAATCTTTTAAGATATATAATCAGCTACTAAAAATTAACCTAAACTATTCATATTATAAAAACTATTCATGTCTAAATTTTGTAGAGCTTCTTTCTCTGCAAAAAAGTAGCTTAGTGTAGTTTAGTCTTCGGCTTGATCCAACCTTTATTTCCGGTATGTTGTGATTTACTAGTGAACAATCGGTTCTAGGCTGCCGTGTGAAAACTAGATAATGAGAGACCCTACGACGAAACAAAATAATTGAATGGGCGTAAATCGGACGGAGATCATCTAATCTCTCAGAAAACAAACATTGCTGCGAGCATCACGCCTAAAACACATGTAGAGGAGGTTGAGATCGGGTCGAACTCCGAGAATGTGACAAAATACCCACATAACCGGGCCCACTCGAGAGCCAACGGTCACCTGGCGGTCAAGCGGGCCTATCGGCAGTGGAGGACTCTCCCGATAGCCGGGAACGAAGAGCGGGCTCGGCCGCAGCAGATAAGTGATTACCGCGATTGATAATATTCGGCTGAATAACCCAGTGTGAAGTAGGCCCAAGGGCTCTCCTTGTGGCCCAATAATCATGTAATAAGCCTTATCGCTGCAAAGCCCCCCCACACACCGAGGCACACACTGGACTGCAGTTGTTTTCCAGCGATAATGGACTTCGAAATGCATTTCGAGTATCCCCCGTAGCTGCCGCATCACAGGTATTTCCTGATGATTTACAGTCGTAAACACTTATCGTATCCTCGATTCGAGTGTTTTTCGGTTAACAATACAACAAGTCTTTATTACGTCGCACACAAATACAGAACGTTTGGGTTAGTCACTCCCGCTTTTGGGGCACCGGGAGATGCGTTTGTTTGTTTGCTCGCCCCCGGTTATATAACGGGGGATTAGCTCCAGGTGGGGATCTGGATCAGGATATCTACTTCTTGCGCTCTGCTTCCTCCATGGCCTTCAACATTTTGGCGTCGTGCTGGGCATGATGCTCCCTGATCGCCCGCTGCAGCTCCTCGTGGTGGCTTTTGCTCTCCGGTGGGTACAGCTCGCGCTTCTTTTTGGTCACCCACTCCTCGAAATACTCGGGCTGATTGAAGATGTGGAAGAGAGTCACGGGAAAGGCCATGTACATGCCCATCTTTGCCACCTCCAGCACCCAGGTTCCCATTTTGTTTGGTTCAGTAACTGGTTTTGTTTGAAAATAGAAAGAAAATCTTGGATTTCGGCAAATAATCTGTGTTATTCGGCAAACTATCAACAAAAGTCAGCTGTTTGACGGGTGAAACAGTGCTGAAAAGCGCCTGCAGGGCAGCATAATTAGTGTTGGAAAATGTATGATTTGGCTTGGGACAAATGTACAAAAACCGTTATTGGGACAAAACCTTTTGAATATTTATTTTTTTTTTAAATTAAATTATAAAAGATAAGTGAATCAGAGTTATGATTCATTCAAATTCTTAGAAAACTCACATATTATTAAGTATACGCTCTTGAACAATCCTTCAGCTGGCCTCAAAACAGCACAATATCGTACATTTCCCCAATGCAAACTGCAAAATGCTATCTGAAGCACTTGTAAACACATTATTCAACCATCTAATCAGCACGGAAACTCTCACGTACCCCCAACGTTGCCTTAATACCTTTAATCCTCACATAAAGAACACCACTTACTTTCCGATTATATATAATTATATATGTATTTTATAGTTTTTTTGAGCATGCATTTCTAATGTTAGGACTTAGGCTAGAATTTTAGAACGCGGCCAAGTTAGAACGAGAGAACGTGTCATACCGAAAATGTTTTTGTTTCTTTGTTTGACGGAAGCAATCTTTTTCTTAAACATTTTGATGAGAAGTGATTTTTTAAAACCGTACAACGGTTTTAACGTTAGATTATGCAAATATCTTAGGAGGGCGATTGGCTCGACTTAAAGCTAGAGGGCCGTCTCGCCCGGATACTCCGCGGGAGAAGTAATTAGCAGCTTTTTGGTGCGCGAATGGTGCTCCTCCTGCACATTCTCCTTGTTCTCCTTGTTGTCCGCCTCATCGTCGTCGTCGTCGTCTGGAATGAGGACAGATTTCAGGGGCGCGCCCGCCGATCGCTTTCGCCCATTGCTGTTGGCAAACGGCGATGCCAACGTGGGCTCGTTTCCGTCGAGGCAGTATAGCAGGCTGGGACTCAGATCGGATTCGTCCAAGTCATCGATGTCCTGCGTGGTGCTGGCTCCACCGAAGTCATCCGAGCGACTGGCAAATGACAAGTCCGCCGGACTAGCTGTCAGCACGCTGCGTGTGAGCAAATATTCCCTAAGGATTGACCATAGGGACAAGTAAGACCCATGCTCAGTTGACTTAACCTCTGCATCGTTATGGCAACTCACTTGAAATCACTGGACAGGGCATTCGAGGGCTTGGAGTCTTCGTTGCTGTTGCTACTGCTGGTCGTCCGCTGGCGCGAATTGAGGAGGGCAAAGCTGTGCTGGTGCCGCAGGATCTCCGCATAGCCGCCCAGGGATGTGGCGTCCTCGCTGTGCAGCGAAGGCGGATCTCGCTGCTTGGTGGGTGTGCCACCAATCGAGTCCTGTTCCTCCTGCTCCGAAAGGCTCAGGTTCAGCTGCTTGTCGCCATTGCCAGCCAAGGCAGTGAGCAGCATCACGGGCTTCCTTGAACGCGGCGTCATTATGGATTCCTAAAAGAGAGGAATATATTATGGGGGATCTTGAAGGTGAAGTTTAAAAACTAAACTCCAGGGACCGTAAATAATGATTAATGGAACATTTTTTTAATGAAAATTTAACCACTTAGAATAAAAAGGATAAAATTCTGGGAATTCTTGTTCCGGCATGATTTTTATATTTCGTATTTTTATGATATTCATCAAAAATTGAGTAATGTTATATCAATGATAATTATTATTTTTGCTGAAAATAATTAATTAATCAATATTTTTGAGCAAAAAAAATAATAATAAAAAATAAACATTATTAATTTAAAAATAAATCAAATATAATGTTTACTTTTGGGTTATCATTGATTTTTAATTATCATAAAATTTTAATTATTATTGATGACCAAAAAAAATATAAATCAATGTAAAATCATTATCACATGATGATGAAACATATAATCATTAGGGTCCCTGCTATAATCACCATATTTTAGTTGATTATTTCGCGAGCATTCAGATCTTTGATTCAAGAAATGTTAAAAAAAAAAAAATAAAATAAAATAAGTATTAAGATAATGGATAAAATTCTTCAAATATTCATTCCAAAATAAATTAGTAGAGGTCAGTAAGCTAAAATCTAAGATAAGGTGCATTCCACCAAGAACTCTATCAATATTTTTATAGAACCTGCTACTTTATGGGAACTTATCGCACCTGCATCGCCTTGGGCATGCGTTGAGTCGACTTTGTAATGGGCGACATGGAACGACGGCCCATGTGAAGAGCTGGTGTGCTCGTTATGAGATCCATGTTGCGGTACACGCTGCTCTGCAGGATCTGCTGATAGCCCAGGCCGAGGGCAGGCAGTTCGTTCGAATTGTTCTCCGACAGCGTATCATCGTCATCCTCCTCGTCTGCTTGGTGCGCCGTCTCCTCCTCATCGCTGTCATCCACGTCCTCTAGCAGGGGAGCATGCTTGGCCTCCTCGCCACTGGGACGCCTTCGCAGGGTGGCAGAAACACTTCGCACCAATCGTTTCGTTGTCTCCGGCGTGCTGAAGGGGAACCTGAGATTGCCCATACTGACGCCCTTCATCAGCTTCCGGGTTATCGAACGGCCAACGTGACTGCTGCTCGCAGCCATTGTGCTGGCGCCCTCGACAATAGGAGTGAGTGCTCCATCGTCGTCGTCGTCGTCGTGAGCTTCTCCGGCGTGCACCTGCGGCAGTATACTCGAGAGATTAGGCTCCGACTTGTAGCGCGAGGATTGCTGCACAGGCGTGGAGGGATTCGAGTACTCCTCGACCTCCAGCAGACGGTGCTCGTCCCAGGCCACGCTCTTCTTGTCGATTAGCTGCCTGGCAGCCGCCGACATGATTTTCAGTGGCGTCACACAACAATCAGCATCGATTTCGTCCGCATCCTGACCGGGAAGAGCAGGTCCACCGGCCGCTCCGTGCGGCAGCTCCTTCGACTGCTGGCGACTGACCGGAGCCGAAATGCTGCCGCCGGGCGCACAGCTGGAGCTGCTGTCCGAGGAGGAGGAGTCGATCTTGAGGGAGGCGGATGAGATGGATTTCTGAAGCGGATGCCCGGGGTTAGTGGCCAGCGTGACACTGGTGATGGTCGACGATGTGGGTGTGGGTGGCGTGGGGCTCTGGAAGAGCACCCGCAGCTTGGGTTGCTTCACATGCGACAGGTTGGGCGTCTAGCGATGGGTAGGAACGATGCGGTGAATGAGAAGACATGCGGTTAGTTACTAAACACAGAAATCCATGCTCCAAGAGTGAGACTCACCTCGGCACCACCTGCCAAGTGGAAGCTGGGCGGCGGCACCCTCTTCGGGGTGCGCGACATGAGGCTCTTGTGGAAAATGTGCTTCTTGATGGAATCGCCCAGGGACTTGGCACTCCGCGTAGCCTCGTTGTTTTTCAGACGATTCATGACCACCAACTGCAGTGGCGTGCCTGAAAATTCAAGTATTTACTGAACAATCCTCCATAATTACGAACTCTTCATACCCTGGCCATTCTGCTTGTTGAACTGCTTGATTAACCGCCTCTTCTTGGACGACTCCGGCATGCTCTGAATGTGGGCGTATAGCTGCGCCAGCTCCGTGTCCGTGTTATTGGTGTTGGTGGCCGCTGCGGTGGCGGCGCGATCTACAAAAGTGTACACCGTGTTGACCGTCGAGACGTCCGAGATGGACTCGTCGAGCGTTTGTTCCGGCGACATGGTTTTCTTGCGTTTGCGCTCAAGAAAGTACGCCCGGATGTCGGTGGACAGCTTGCCGGGCACCTCGAAGATGTCCACGCCGCGGACGATCATGTAGGACACGATGCTGGACATTTTCTTGGCCTGGTAGTGCAGCACCTCCGGCGGCAGTTGCCTGGGGCAGATCAAGTGCGGCGTGAACAGGGTGGCCAAATTCTCGGCGCTCATCTTGTTGCTCTTCTCGTGCTGCGCCACCGCATGCAGCATCTCGATGATGTGTCGCAGCAGGTCACGATGCTCTTCGGGCAGGAGCAGCAGCAGCAGTTGCACCGAGTTGAGCAGGTGCTGCTGCCGCTCGCCAGTGGCCACCACCTGTCCACTAAGCGCCTGGCAGAGCGGCGCTATCTGCAGATGGGCCGGATAGTGGGCATCGGTGAGCAAGGGCTCTGGCAGCTCGGCCAGGAAACTCTTAAAAACGGTGGCGCAGTCGTGGGCGGAAAAGCCGGCCAGCTCTAGGTCCAGGGGCTTGTCTTGCTGGATGTGCAGCCGGAGCTCGTTTTGTCGGGACACGGCTCCTGCTTTGCGGAACAGGCCCTCCTGTGTGAGATCTGTCAGAGGAGCATAATAAATAAAACAACAAATCAGCGGTTTCAGGCTAGACTCACTCTTTTCCAGCATGAGGAACTCCTTGAGCTCCTGCAGATGCATCAGGAAGCCTGGATCGATTTGCTGCTGTAGCGTTTCCGTGGGACTATTGCCCACAGACTTGCTGCCCGAGCCCTGCGCACAAGCGGTGGCAGCTCCTGCTCCATGGCCCAGGCGGTGTTTCTTGGACAGGCGGTTCCACTTCTTCAGCTTTCCCTTCTCCTCGTACACAATCTCGTGGCAGGGGAGATCAAACCTGCAGGGTGCTCATTAGTCAAGCGTTCCTCACCCAATGCCAATCCACTTACTCATCCGTGTTAAGTTCCAATTCAAAGGAAAGGTGCATGCGCACCAGGGATTTGTACTTCTCGTAGTTGCAGCGACGCATGCGCGCGGCCAAATCTCGGTCCCTGGGCTCACTCGGGCTCGCATGGTCCGTGTCCATCGTGGAATCCTCTTATTCGGGCTTATCGAGCCAACACTGTTCAACAACCACCACAGCAACAACAATGACTGACAGCGGAAACGCAAAAACAACAACAACGGAGTTGTAGCAAGGACGACAAGTTTGTTCACAAATCCCGAAGGTTGCTTCTCTCAAATTCCGCCCGTTGTGAATTCCGTTTTGGGAGCGATGTTTAATTGCCGATCATATGTCGCCCGGGCACATATTTTTTCTTTTAACCCGAATTTTAACTGCTGAAAATTGAACGAGACGCTACCGAACAGTGTGACCACGGCTAGAGCGCCAAATTATGCCCATTTCAGAAGAGATCTGGTAGCACGTCAGAATAAGTGGTTTTAAACTGATTCAAGACATTTTCCGTGTGCAAAATTACTCATTGCAAATTTTCCGAGGTTTCAAATAAGAATTTTCCACACAAAGGCACCTGTAAAATGGTGGAAAATTCTATTCGGCGTTGCCAGACTGGTCAGAGGACCACTTTGAACGCGCGCTTCCCAACACTTAATCGCGAAATATTTACCAACACCAAATAAATAATTGCACATTTGGGCCATTGTTTGATCGCATTTATAAAATATTCCTGTATTAAAATGGTGCTGATAATGCCCGTTTCGCCGCCGGAGCACGGCCTGATGTACACGGCCAACAACATCAAGCTCAAACTGGGCGACAAAGTGGTCGGCGAGGGCACCATTTACATCGCCCAAAAGTGAGCTTTTATTGCACAAAGCCGGCGTCTGCCGCGACGTTGTTATTGTTAATGATAAAACACCCCGGTTTTCCAGCACGCTTTCCTGGCAGCCGAGCGACCTGGCCGAGGGCATCTCCATCGAGTGGAAGCAGGTGAGTCTGCACGGGATCTCCTCGAACCCGCGGAAATGCATCTACTTCATGCTGGACCACAAGGTGGAGTGGAGCGGCGTCTACGGCGATCCGCCGCAACCGGCAGTGAATGGTCAGAACGGAGCAGGAGCTGCTGCCGGTAATGACGCCGAGGTTGACGAGGGCAATGGCAGCGACGAGCACGATGAGGAGGACAATTTCGAGGACGCCGTGGACGAGCAGTTTGAGGAGGTGACAGAGTGCTGGCTGCTGCCCGACGACATTCACACCGTGGACACCATGTACAGCGCCATGACCACTTGCCAGGCGCTGCATCCAGACTCTGCGGACAGCGATTCAGAGGACAGTGACCCTATGGAGGACGCCGGCGGCATGGACGACGAGGACATGGAACAAGATGCGCTCACACTGGGCCGCAACGGCGGCGAGGTGGGAGGCATGCAGAACCTTAGCCTGGACGACGACGACGAGCGATTCGAGGACGCCGACGAGTGAAGCCACCATCACCACTACAACCTACTTATAAGCGGAATCTTTTATACCAGCTTAAGTCTAAAGTGTACGAATTGTAAAGATACATCTGTATTTGATTAGCTTTTGGAATACTATATAATAAACGCTGTAAGCGCGCCTAAGAACTGAAGGTTAGGGACTCTCTTTGGTGTTTTCCTTGTTCCGTGCGATTTCCGCCTCTAAATCTTGCTCGCTGATCGGCTGCGACAGCTGTGGGTAAGGAAGATTTGTTAATTTTGAAGAACTATTGTGAAGCAAGGTTGACCTACGGCTTGGGCCACATCCGCCATGACGAGAGCCTGTCGGTAGGCATCGCCATTTGAGGGAACTTTGTCGTAGTTCCAGTAGGTAAACTCATCGAAAACGCCAGTGAGTCGCAGCTGCCGATCCGAGGATTCGCTTAGCGGCTTGTCAGTTTCCTGGAGCACCAGTCCCTGGAATCCCTCGGGCACCTTGAGTCGCTCGCCCACCAGCGGATAGCCGCGCAAAGCGTTTGTAAGAACGCCAGTTCCATACTCGGACGCTTCCCTCGTGTAATTGTTGAAGTACTCCTCCACATTGGCCTCGCCATCGCCGTCTACCTTGGCCGGCAAATAGTGCAGGTCCAACGACTTGCCTTTGGCCAAGTTCTTGCCATTGAAATCGAGGGTAATCGGCATTTGTTTGTATTATAAATAAGAACAAAATATGGTTTTGCGCGCAGTAATGACACTAAAATAATAATAATAATACCAAAATAAATTTTAAAAAGTTGTACATTTAAAATTTATCATTAAACGGTCACACTGCTTTCGGAATATAGCGCGACGTTGCCAGACTTTTGTTTTGGTCGCTCGCCAACGCAAAGTCTGGCAGCACTGGATGAAACTCGGAACACCGATAGTGGGCTGCCAAACATCGGTACCTCCATATTTTCCTAAAAATAACATCGAGACGGTATTTTTTACATAATTTTACAAGTTTGGGACAATGGCAATTCAAAATGCATGCAATCAATCAAAAATATGGGTAATTTCGAATGTTTTACGTGGTAAAAAGTCTTAAACAATTGTATTCGCAAACCGTGCCAGTGTGGCCAGGCAACGAGGTTGCCAAAATCCTGCCACTGGCTTAAATTTGGTTTTGGTATTTTCGGCTAGCGTTCTCTGCACTCTAAAAAAATCGAATCCAACCGCCGAAAAAAGCAGAAGCGACGCGCATAATTTCGAATGTAAACTGACGCGCAGCCCGCAAGTGATAAATAAATAAGAGTGCTAGTACAGTAACAGTAAGTCCGGTATTTAAGTGCGCGCAACTACAAAACGCTTTTGCATTGGCAGCAGCAGCAGCAACAAAAACAACAATGGACGAGTTTACTCAGGTACGAAGGCTGACGCCCTTTGTCTGCGGTGCACGAGTGTTGGTAATTGCATCCGTCAATCTCCATTTCCGTGGAATTTTCCGTTTTCTAGCTCATGCTCGAGAAGGCTGAACAGCGCAGTCGCGCCCTCGGCATCAGCAACGCCAGCAAATTTCCCCTCTCAGAGTGCAGCGTTCCGACGTCGGATGCCCCCGTGGTGGCCCCTAGGAGCCACTCTCCGGGTGTGCAGAGCACCGCCAGCAGCAGTGGCAAGGTTGTGCTGCTAGAAAAGGCTTCGCTGGAGGCGTCGCCGTCCAAGCCGCTGCGTCACTATACGGCGGTCAAGGACAAGGAGAACATGGAGATGGGCATTGAGATAAACATAACCACAGACAAAGCAATTGGGGTAAGTTTCGCTCACCCACCCCTGGCCCGTTTCGCGCTCTTTTGCTTATCTCCTGTGTGCTGGAATTCGGTTCCTCCAGGTGCAAGTTGAGATCCAAGAGCAGGAGGTGACCGACGACGACGAGGAGGCGGAGACACCCAGTCCTGCTTTGGAGCCAGTTAACCAGCCGCTGGCGAGACTCAGGGACACTTCCCGTAGCAGACTGCAGCGCATGGGCGCCTTGTACTCAAACACTGACAACCTCTCCTCGCCCATCCACCGCACGGAGGGGCAGTTCCATGCGGGCGACGACGACGACATGTCCAGCCGCTGTAGCAGACAACCGAAGCAGAAATTTGGGAAACTAGCCGCCTTGGCGGACACTATTAACCAGTGGGAGGACGACACGGCACACCACGATGTGCACAGACCCATAGAGGCGCCGCCACCGAAGCCAGATTTGCCCAGTCGGCGGGCAGAGAAGGGGCCTGCCCCGCAACCCCCACGCAAGGACGAAGTCGACGAGGCTGCCCGGACCAAGCAGCTAAAGTGGGATCCAAAGGTACTGAGCTCACTGGAGGCCCAAGGTTTTCAGCGCCGCGAGTCGTCGACTATTAAACACACCTATGATTATGCCAAACAGGGAGAGTCGGCGCCAACGGTCAAGCCACCAGTGCCAGAGAAATCGACGACCGTCAGCCAGGTGGCCAGAACCTTTGGGTCCTCAGCTCCTCAGCTGGCCAAGCCGGCACCAGCTTCAGCGCCTGCGGTGAGCGTGAAGTCTGGTTTGGTTTCCGGCCGAGCAGCCATTTTCGAGAATAAAGCCGGTGGTGGTGGACAGTTGCCAGGCAGCCAGCGTAACCAGAAGGATCCCTGCGAGCTGTCGCTGAAGGAGCGCATGAAGCTCTTCGAAACAGGGAACAACAAGGCCATGCTGCCCAAGGCGCCCATTGGAACCGCACCCAGTATTAGCCAGATCAGGCCCGAGGAGGCCAAACGTAAGTATTCTGGGGCCTAGATGCTCGAGTTTTACATTTAATGGGGGTTTCTCATTTGCTCCAAAAACAGCCCATGTGGCGGCAGTGCATCCGGTGACCGCTGCGGCTGCTACCACGGTAACTGCTGCTGCGGCTAAACCCAAGCCGGAGAACAAGCTGCGCGACAAGGTGGCCGCCCTGGTGGCCAACGCTCAATCCAGCGCTGAGAACAGGGTCAAGGAAATCGATCGGCAGAGACAGGAGGACATGCAGATCATTTCGAATCGTTTCAACAAGCAAAAGGAGCTTTTCGACAACCAGCAATCGGCCAGTGTTGTGCCTGCACCTGCGCCAGCTCCTAGTAGATTGGTGCGTCCCATGCCGCCGCCTCCGCCACCGCCCACTGCAGGACTTTCACCCGCATCGGCCAGCAGCAAGAGGCGTTCACGTAAGCGAATACGACTAAACCAGGGAAATTCGGAAACCTTTTGCTGATATTCCCGTAATTTCAGCTGGTGATGCGCCCATCACCGACGAGGACTCCAAGCGAGCCCGCACATCTCATTCCGATCGCCTGTATCCGGCCCTGTCCGACCTCGATTCCAGCGGGGACAACTGCTGTGCCACGGAAACGGCCTCCGCCACCGACGACAGCCACCATCTGGACGAGGAGGAGACGGAAAGGTGCGCTGACAAATGCTACTCCTGCCTGCTATTCCTGCTCTGCATCGAGTAGCATCCCCCGACTGATAGCCATAAGACACTCGTAGCTTTAGACCCCACCACCACCACCCCCTAGACAAGACCGACCAATAAAATCGCTTGCTTAACTAACCGCTTATCTTTGATTCGAGCAGTTGCATGGATGAGTCGGAGGACCAGTCGCAGACTGAGGACAGCAGCGCCGGCATGTGCAACGGCAGCCTGGGCCGCGAGATAATGAGTGCCGTCCAGCGCAACGAGGCGGAGCATCAGCAGAGTGCCAAAAAGGTGAGCGAACAGGTAGAAAACTCGCAACCCAGCGGGCGGTCGCCATTAATCCCCTTGAATTCCTTTCAGACGGTGCACTATGCGGACCAGGACATGTACTACAGCCACGACGCTCACGAGGACAGCTCGCTGAACTCGTCGCAGGCCTCTGGCATGGACGATTATTTGAATCAGGCTCTGGGCGAGGATTACGGCAGCACTCAGGACGATGATGAGAGCGAGAGCGGGGATGACCAGAATGCCAGTCGGCTGTCCTTGGGCGTAGGTTATCTTTAAAACTGCGAGGATATTCATGTTAAAAAGCCTGTTTTTGCAGAGCAAAGGAACCACGGCCTCGAACAGCTTCTCCTTCCGAAAGAACCCAGCCGCCAGCACTTGCACACCCATCGATGAGCACTCGGAGATCATGGACGTGCAGACGCCGCTGCCCAGTGGAGCGCAGCCGGTCAAGTCCGAGCTGAGCGTGAACCAGGACAACGACAACCTGGTCACCTTGGTGCACACTGTGAGCTTCTACCGTCGCCAGCAGAGTGCCAACGTAAGTGGCATCAATCAAAATGACATTACAGATAATTAACTTGCTCCGCTTTCAGAGCTCCAATTCCACGCCCGTGCGGAAGATCTGCCGCGAACAGCAGGTGATGCGATCAGCTCTCGCAGGAGACTGCCATGCCAAGCACCGGCTGGAATATGACTCACCGCAACAGGGCGAAGGTGGGGCGGCTAGCATGGACGAGCAGACCGATGAGGACGACGAGCTGGCTCAGAATGCGCGCGACTCCAGCGAGGCCTCGCAGGCCCAGGACAAGATCAAGAAGCTGCTGAGCGAGGTGTGCAAGCAGCAGCAGGTGATCGGCCAGGCAAGCCAGGCCCTCAATCTGTGCGCGGCCACCGTCGAGTTCTCCGGCTCTACGGAGTCCGTGGAGGGGGAGCGGTATCTCCTGCTGGCAAGTAAGTCTTCACATCCAGCTTCCAGATCGATTATTGCTAACGGGTAATCTCTTGCCAGCCCATCGTCGGCAGGCCTGCCTGGACGAGGTGCAACGTTTGCGGGTGGAGAACAGCATGCGTCCCGTGGGCGCACCCAAGGAGAAGGGACTGCTGACGGTGAAGGACATCACCATTCCCCTGCGCCAGGAGTATGTGCGTAAAATGGCTTCGGGCAACATTAATGGGCATCACCTGGTGTGCCTGCTGAAGTACAATGAGCACGTACTGGCCACCAAGACTGTCCCCACGATGCCTGGCCTGTTGTCGGTTAAGTTCCCCGACGTCCTGCAGCTGAACAATGTGTACGCCGACTTTCGGGTAAGTCTTAAGGCAGCTTTCAAGTCATCCAGTGCGCTTTAATTTGATTGTTTCTTCTGCAGATCACCCTGGAAATCTATGGGATGTTGGCGCAACGCGATCAGCTGCCCCACGAGCTCAAGTATCACATTAACGTGAACAAGAAGGGCGGCGTGAAGACGCCCAAGAAGAAGGGTGGCGAGAATCGGCTGGTGATGCCGCCGGTGCAGAGTCCGGCCGGGCCGCATGTGGTGCGAAAGCCGCAACTGGTGCAGTATGGCTTTGCCATCTTCTCGCTGCGTGAGATCCAGCGCACCAGCTGGACGCTGACCCAGGTGTTGGGCGTCAGCCCACTGGAGGGCGTCGTCCACATGAAGGTTAACTGCGAGCTGTCCGTAAGCGTGGAGTACAAGGGATTCCTCACCATGTTTGAGGACATCTCCGGCTTCGGGGCCTGGCATCGCCGCTGGTGCTATCTGAACGGCTCTGTGCTGAACTTCTGGAAATATCCGGACGATGAGAAGCGCAAGACGCCCATGGGCAGCATTGATCTGAATGCCTGCAGCTCCCAGAAGGTGTCAACCGCACCTCGTGACATTTGCGCCCGCCTCAACACCATGCTGCTGGAGTGCGAGCGCCCGGCGATGGACACGGACCAGGAGTCGCTGATAATCGTGCCCAAAGGACACACAACCACTGTGCGGCATCTGCTCTCCGCCGACACGAAGGAGGAGCGCGAGGAGTGGTGCGCCTACTTCAACAAGGCGCTGACGCTGCTGCGCGCCTGGGGAAACACCCACTAGGCCCGAGTGGGTCGCTTGCAATTGCTGTCAGACCACGGACCACGGACCACGAACGGGCGGGTTGTTTAAAGTTTTCTCTTTTTAAGTTTTACTAACCCTACTACTTTAATTGCGTTCGTCTTATTTTTGTTTTACGTTTCTCATTCAAATTAAGTGGATTTTTGGAAATAACTCGTAAAATTCATGTACATTGCATTGTAGGATGTCCCGCTAAAATCTATATATATATGATTAAATACATTTAAATCCCAGTAAAAAGGCTGCCGCCTGCTCTATACACTGAATCGTTTATTGTTTATTGTTTATTGAATACTATTATACACATACATTCACATATATCGTTTTGCAAGAACTCATGGCTATGAAGGAAGTATTGGCTACGTGGCTTCCGTGTGTTAACTATCTTTGCATCTCCCGAATCGAAACGAACAACAAGTGAGAGTTAAAGCTTGCGTGTTATCACGACCCCGACTTGCCCTGCTCCGGCTGTTCTAGTGCCAACCTCCGCCCCGGCACCAGGCTCGCTTTGTTTTTTTCTGTACTGTGTAGGTGGTTCATGTCAGGTAGTTCAGTGTGTCCTTTGTCTTGCCATCGGAATTGACTCTAGTGTGGAGATAACTTCCTTACGTATGTATGTCAGTTGGCCGTCGTCGGCCTAAAGGCTATCTACAAAAAGTGGATTACGCGTTGCCTTCTTCTTGATACTTGAGTGTGGGTGTTTGCTAGTTCACAACACTATCAATTGTATAGATATATATATTTCATATAGGTATAATATTATATTTTCGACTCGAATATCTGCTGTTAGTTGTAAATTCTCCAAAATTATTACAGTTTGCCAGATATGCAGGATATACTTGTGTGTACTTTGTACAACAGTAGCGCGCCGCTCTCGCCGGATCGGGTACGGAATATATACATATATTCATATATATATGCAAGTTATTTACACAATCTCGCTGGCGGAAGGAGGGAAGGAGGGAAAAATAGAAGTCGAGAGCCCGGCTACCGCTACAGTTCGATAATGCATTCGCTGGATTTGGATAGACACCGCTTCAAACTGCTTTGGATAACTCCCTATGGCAATAAAACTGTCAACATTCGCTAGAATACAATGGGGCTAGACTATGTATATAGTATATAATACTGAGAGAAGGATACTTCCATATTTGTGTAAA
The DNA here is from genome assembly GCA_018904815.1 of Drosophila ogumai. Classification (NCBI taxonomy): domain Eukaryota; kingdom Metazoa; phylum Arthropoda; class Insecta; order Diptera; family Drosophilidae; genus Drosophila; species Drosophila ogumai. Next base: position 44,799 of record JAEIIJ010017540.1, on the reverse strand, counting down.
TATGTATCTGTGCTCGTGTCTCTGTGGCGGTGGTGGTGGTGCAGTTTGCAACGCAAAGATAAAGCCCAATTTCGATGCAAGTCTTGATGTTGCTGAATTGATATATTCACTCATAACCTAAGCACTAAACCTTAAACAGTTGCCAATATATAAAATTGAAAAAATAATGCACTAAGCTTACTTATATTCGTGGTGTGTTTGTGTGGGTGTTTGGGTTCCTGTGTGTGTGTTTTGTGTGTGTTGCTAAGCACCTTTAATGAACATTTTAAAATTCAACACTTAAGGCTACAACGGAATGTACAGTAAACAATGAAATAAATTAAACAGTAAAACGATATGCGTAGAATACTATACATAAAAGACAGCCACCAGCTATCACTCCCCTGTCCTGGTGGCTGAATTAGTGTTTCAGGGGCGAGTTCCTTACGGATTTGCAGCCATACCGGCGGCGGGCGAGGTCACCTGGGCATTCTGACGCCGCAGATCCGACTGAGTGGTGGCCGTTATGATAGTGCCCACAATAAGCATCACAGCCATGGTTATGTTGGCGGCAATATCACCGAATGTGGTGAAGAGCTCCGAGTAGAAGAGGGTGAAGCAGATGCCGAAGGTCTGGGCGGAAGCGTTCAGCAGTCCGGAAGATGTTCCCTCGGGCTCTGGGAACGTGAGCTCGGCCCCGAACTCAAAGCCCACAGGCAGGTAACCAGTCATAAAGAAGCTGGAAGTAGGAAGAGATTTTTGTTTGTATTTATTCTATTCTAGTCTATTTCCATTATAGAAAAAAGCTTAAACTTTAAATTATTTTTAAAAATTATTAAAAAGTTATACATTTTGTTGGTTAAGCCTAAAATAATCAAAGAATTGGTTGCTTATCATGAGACTTAATGAACCTTTTCTGTCTGCTGAGCCTTTGCAACATAAATGTGTTGCCAGCACCAATAGGTGTTGCTAAACATGTTTCTAGCAACATTTTCTAGCAACTTTTTTTGTACTTCTTTAATTTTTAGGAAATCAAAGATCTTAAACACTTTTTGTGTTTATATATTATTGCCTTTTAATATAACTTACTAACCATTTATTAAATTAAAAATATAATAAAAAGGTGAAAAATTTCTAAACCGACTTACCCCAGCAGCGAAGCTGTCAGATAGACCACCGCAATGTGACCCGTGTCCAGGGTGAAGGTGAAGATCCACATGCCCACCATTGACAGCGCATAGACCGCCAGCGTCGTCTCCCTGTGGAGAAAGGGAGAGGGTTAGGGGTAGAGAACAGCCTTAATGAGTACCGCTCATTAAACATCGAGTGCCTCCCCATTCAATTAATAACAACTTCTGCAGCTGCCGTGCCAAAACTTTCTCAAGCAGCTCCCACTCGTAGCCGACCACACGGCGTATACGTAATGAGCTCGACTCGTGCCCTGGAAGGCCCTTCAGCTGTTGATGGTTGTACTTACTTGAATTTATGCGTCTTATCCAGCACAATGCCAGAGACCACGGAGCCCAGCATTCCGGCCAGCACAATGCTGAGCCCAATACGTCCGGCGTCCACCTCATGACCGGGATAATACTTCAGGACCACCTGTAAACAAATCCGAGCCATTAGCCCCCATTAACCGCTCATTAATCGAGTGGGCTTGAGCTCATACCGGATTCAGGAGCGTGGAAATGGCGTAGAAGACGCCCACGTTGATGCCGTAGGACAGGAGCAGAAAGATGAAGTTCCGGTTGGTCATCAGGTTCTTCAGCGACTGCATAAAGCTGACTTGTTCGGCTTCCGAGTTCTCCAAGCGCTGGGCCTCCTCCTGGGCGGCGGATGGAGGCGTGGGCGGTCTGTCCTGGAAAACTAAACGAGAAAGAGAAAGTCTTAGCAAAAGTGTTTCGTACATTCAACGGGGATTAGGGCATTTACTTACATATCACCATCAGTACGAGCAGGATGCTGGTGAGTCCGGCCACCAAATAGAACATCATCTGCAGATCACGACCCACTGTCTCCAGATCCGGGGAATTTGGCACCAGCATGGGTGGCAGCACAAAGCCAACGGCCACGCCCAGCTGCAAGAAGGGAGGGACAGAAAGGCGGGGTTGGCCATTGTACACACAAGTTGCTTAAAGCGGAATCTGCTTCCGGATCCGGATTTCAGCCTCGGAATCCGCTGGCATTTCTGCTACGCTTCCGGACCTCGGCTTTCATCTCCCCCGCCAGACCCCTTATCTGGCGTTATTTACGCTGCAACTGTGAAATTGATTTATAGTGGGCAAGACCCTGCTAGATATCCTGCTCCTTTTCCCTTTCCAAATCTCCATTCCCTTTCCGAAAACCCAGCTGCACTAGATGCTTGCTTCTCTGTTGCCGTTGTGTTTTTGTTTTCGTCAAAGTTTGCGGCGTTGTTCTACGGCGGAAAAAAATAGATGTACACCCCGGGCCCGGCTGTGACAGCTCCGCTTTTTTCCGCACACACGCCATTGCACAAAAGTTGAGCCATGCAATTTTTAGTTATTTTCCTTGATTTTTTATGGAAGGGTGCCGCAAGGGTATCTCATGGGGGTAGTGCAAGGGATACCTGCTTGCCTAACAAGCTATAAAATAATGATGATAATAGTGAATCGAAATCGAAAATACAAGGAGCTGTATTTTGTACAAGTAGCTTCTTCTTTGAATCATCCCTGTTTTATATTGTTCTTTATTTATTATCCTTTTAAAGGGTATTTCTATGCGAGTCACTGATTCTTTTTGTTTACCATATTGTTTGGACCTTCTATAAATCGGTTTTAGTGGCAGTGGCTGTATTTAAAACCCTGTGACATTTGACAGTCAGGAAAATAAATTGCACCGTAAAAGCACTTTTTCCGTCTGGATTTTCATCCAAATTGAGTTAAATTGTGTCTCAAAGGGAGATATGTTTAAGCGAAATTGCTGTGCAATTTAATTACACCGATGCTCGGGTCAATTAATAACAGCCACTGAGGAATTTCGATATTTCAATTGAATTGAAACACCTTGGTGCACCTTTTGAATTGCAAATAATCGGCTGAACTCGAATTGTTTTCATTAAAGCAAACAACAAAGGGCCTGGTGGAAACTGTTCCATTTCACACACAATAAACCAAACGAAGCTCCTTTCTTTTGGTTTGCAGAAGAACAAAAGGACGAGCTGGTGGTGGGGTTGGGTTGGAGGCAACCCAATTCCTGCTGTCGTTAACTGAAAACCTTTGACAGTGTCGTGGCCATCAGACATCGATGAACTCTGGTCTCCAGATTGCGCCACCTGTTTATGGCCGTTAACAGAATCAGGTTAACATCTTTGCTTAACGAACCTTATTTTCGAAAGGATTTCTGAGCTGAATTACGGATTCCGAGTTTGTCCCGCTAATCTAGGTTAATCAGGAAAATCCGTCGGATGTTGAAGGTGGAAAAACCAATATGGAAAATTCTAAAAAGACAAACACATCTTTGCCGCTCAATTTTGTAGGAAAATTTTAAAGCAGATTCCTGCGATATTTCTGGATTTATGGCAGACCTCTTTTTACTTCTATTTTAAATACAGCGAACCAAATATTTTATTTTCAATCCAAACTTTTATTTTGCCATTTCCAATTACTTTGAATTCGCCCGTGAAATATAAATTTAAAAACCTACCGCCCCCGTATTTCAGAAATATATATACCAATAACTGTCAAGCCTTGCCTGGCCCGGGTCTTATTTTATAGCTGACAATAAATTTGAATAATTCTATTTGGTTCCGGCAATGAAGCCGGGATAGGACATAATCGAGTAAATACAGAAATACGATTTCGAAATACACTCCTGCTTATATGAATGCACGGGAAGAGACTCATAGAATTGCAGCAATTTGCATAAATGTATTCAAGAGATGGGCCATAAACCAGGCAGATGCCAGGAGCTCATCTGCATTTCCACTTCCCTGCACTCGCTACCTCTTGTCCGTTTTCTTTGTCCTGGCTATTTGGGCTTTTATGAGGAGGCGCAAAAGGACATTCGAGTGGGACTCGCAGGCTGCTCAGCGACTGCAGTCTGAGCCTCTCCGCGGTATCAAGAATAAATATTTGAGCCGCCTGGAGACGGGCTTGGAAAAAATCGAACGCCGCGTCTGAGCCTCGCTAGCTGCTCGTCATGCCCTACCGGAATGGCATTCGCATTCGCATTTGGCCCTGGAGAATGTTATTTTCGACTTGGCTGGCTTGGGGAACTCGTTCCGGCCGTGTTTACATGACCATCCGGAAAAAAAGCATCGTGCAAAAAAGCAAAAGAAAAAACGGTGGAAAAGAAACTGTGTTTGCTCAGCACTCTGGCAACAATGCTCCTCCGCCAAATCCGCTTCAGCCCGGCTCAGCCAGTCAGGAATCACAGATTTGAGGGCGGAGGGTGGCTGCGAGAGCGCGTGGTGCGTCGTCCTTGCCAGATAAGGCAGCCAAGGCGATTGGGCGAAGGAAGGAGCAAAGGAGCGGAGGGGCTGAGTTGGCTCATTCAATGTCACACGGTATGTGGGCCATTCTACGTGGCCCCTGCTGGGTTTTTTATGAAGGCTCTTCGTGTTTTTTTGGGCACAAGTTCGGCTAGGCGTTTCGACAATAGATTAACCGGGCTGGGAGCGCTGGCTTTAAGCCTTGCCTTCGCCATATTTGACCCACTGTTCCGTTATCCTCCACGTACTACATCACGTGGCCCACACATTGTCACATCCCATTGTGACTTCCTACCTGTGACAAGCGGAAATTATAAGCCTTTTCATCTGCACTCGAGTGAAAGGCAAATATGACAATCCCCCCGGCACCCTCACATTTGCGTTTAGGATGCAATGCCTCTTGCCTGGATGTCAGCAGAGCAGAGGTGCTGCACGCGGCTGTTCGAGTCGCATATTTGCACTCGCAGACCCACTGCTCCGATGCGCTCGTAAATCAACATTAAGAGCAAACGGGGCACCCCACCTTTCATCTCGCATTTCCCGCCCAGGCAGGACCCATTTCCCCCATTTCCCCCGTTTATCCATTGTCCCAGGCATCCACTTGCACCTGCCATTGTCATTCATCACCGCCGCACCTGACACTGTTGGCTAATGGCTAAGCAAGCGGCCTAATTGTTTTGCGGCGTTTAAGCCCATAACCTGGCTCGGGCAAAGATGGCAGACATTGCGGATAGGCATGACTTGTTTACGTTAAGTGCTTGTTCTATTTTTTAATACCCCTTAAAAGCTACAGTTTAAATAAATACAAAATAGTGACTTGCTTTCATTAAACATCTTAATCCACGTTAAAGGTAAATAAAAGTTAAGGTTATATGTCTTTAACTTTAGCTTAGTAAAAAAGGGGTCATTATATTGATCAAAACTTAAGCTTATAATTAAAATATTTCCATTACAGATGGAAAAGAGTTCTAGATATTTTTGCAATTTAAAATCGATTTTATATCGCTAAACCCACACGTGTTTTTGCAGCTCCAGTTTTAAATTCATATTAAACAGCATTCAGCTATCAAGTTTAAGTTATTTAATTAAACTTAAACTGAAACTTATTTCTTAAAATGTATTTTCATACTTGCTCTTCTATAATATTTTATAGTACCAATCTCATTCTCCTATATACCCCTTACAACGAAGAATAATGGATAAAATAACAAGCCTTAATTCCAGTAAAATAACTGCATTCACCTCAAATGCCTAGCAAATTAGTTTATGGTTAAAGAAAATAGCAATGTCAGTACCATAAGCACTTTGCGGTTCCCGAATTCTCAAGAATCAAATATTCAACTGGTTGGCCTGACCGACCACACACTCTCTCCAGGCGAGCTCTTGAAACCGCATAATGCCCGACACCTCGTCCCAGATTTGCCTCCGCGTTGACAGTTCAATTGTCCAGAGCGTGTAAGGTATCCCAGCCAGGCAGCCACTTAAAGCGCTACTGAATTTCGGAGAGGTCATTTCGTTTTGTTTGCCACTGCTGAATAAATTGAACCTCGTGCCCGCGGCCCAGATGCGGATGCAGTGCGCCAAATTGAATCCACTCAAAGAGCCTTTCGCATGCATTACCATTGAAACCATTGAGGCGAATGAGTGGGCGTGGCACTAGGACGGCCCTGTCGTTGTCAGTTTTGTTTAACTTCCCGAACTCTTTTGGCAATTTCATGATTGCCTGGCCGGGCCAGCAGGGTGGAGCAAAATGTCAGAGCAGGCCACTTCCGCCCACCGGATGTGGGCCTGACTCTCACGTTCTCCCATTTGCCTTTCGTCCTGATTTCATCCTGAGTGCATCAATCTGCCGAGCTGGAAAGGCTTGCAGCCTTTTCTATGTTAATGCAAATTCAACGGCTCACTAACTCACAAGACAATGTCGGAGCAGGCTAACATGCAATTGGCCATCAATAACGCAAGTAGGTGCAACGTGGCGTATACTTGTCGCCAGTTCTCGTTGGGCTCCTCCACCACACTCACCTGATTGCCAAACACTCCCACGCTGGTGGCCGATGACACCTGGTCGGGGCCGAACCACACGGCCGCCAGACGGGCCGGCAGTGACAGGATGCAGACCTGGGCCAAGGCCACGATCGCCTGCCCAATGAAGCCCACATAAAAGAGAGATGGATCCACCGAGAAGACCTTGATCCAGGCGCCCACACAGGTGCCCACGATGCCAACCAGGGCGGTTATACGAAGGCCCTGTAAGTAATGAAGAGCAAGGTTTTAATAAGAGTAAAGAATTACTTGTTTTCTTTTTTCATCTAATTATTAATAATAATTATAATCATAAACTAAAATAAATCTCTCCACTCCGGTGACTTGAGTTCCTCATCAACTTTAAATTTTATCATTATTTCCGCTCTTTAATTTATTTCTTTAGTGCCTCAACTTACCACTTTGTCCAAAAACCAACTGCCAGGGAATATGAGCGGTATGTACAGGATCATATAAATCATGGACGTCCAGTCCACCCACTTATCGCTGATGCCGTAGTAGCTGAGGGACAAGAAGAGAAGCCATTAGAACGGGGATTCCCCGACGGGTGTGCACTTGACTGGCGGGGGAGCGGGCGGGAGGCGGGAGTTAATTTATTCAACCCCATTCATTTGGCCCTCCCCAGTCTAGCTGTTTAATGAGCTTTATGAAAACTTTTAATGAAATGTGAGAGGCGCTATTCCGTGCAGCAAATATCGCCGGAATTGCCGGAGCACCCCTCGCTGGTTGGTTCACTCACCGTGTTATTATGTTGTTGATGATGGTGTATTGTATCCACTGCATGGCATTCGAGGATGAATAGAACACAAAGAGAATCAGCACAGCCCAGCGACGGGCGTAGACTTTGTAGCCTGCAAAAATGGAAATAGAATGCGTTCAGGTGAAAGCCACTTCAGGAGAAGGCTTGAGGAACGACTCAAGGCTTCACCAACCTGAGCCGAAGGAGGACCCCATGTAGCTGCACAAGGATTAACCGGATTAGGGGCAGGCTTGCCTGCCGTGTAACACTACTAACTCAGGGATAACACTCTCGCTCTGCCTGATATTCATGCAAATGGTTGTGCCCCCTCGACCCATTATCATAATACGTTTTCCACCCTCGCCCCTTTGTTAGTGATTGCCTGGCCTTAAAGGGATTTCATAGTTCCCTCCAACCTCCCCCAAGGTCGCAATTTAAGGCATTGATTTCCAAAAGTTGGGGAGTCAACAAACAGCTAAAAACGCAATGATACGGACATTGTGTAGGTAATGGCCATGGCAGCCTTAATATTCAGTGATTCCTTATAGTTTGCTAAAGGGTTTTTGTTCAAAATTGGTTTCCTTGTGATGAAACAGTTTACTTTTTGTTGAAAATTATGATTAAAGTTATTATTGTTAATTATATTAAAAGGGTTAAAATAAAATTTGTTTTAATTTTAAATATAATATTAAAAAATGTTCTGGTATATAAATAATAATAGTGTATAGGTTATATCACCTAACCTAACCTTTACCTTAAAAATAATAATAAATTGGCTTTTAAGGTAGATAATTGTTAAAAATCCTGATAAGTATTATACCAATTCCTATTTCCTATTCCGACATTATAAATAGCACAATTTGACATTTGAAAATAGCCACATTCCCTCCTACACCTATTTGGTTCCCATAGAAATCAATACTCAAGAGTTCGATTAATCACGTTCATTACGAAGGTAACAACGTGCTAGGTTTTCCAAAGGTCCTCAATCTACCATTTATTTCCCTGCATACTAAGCAGCTAACTGGATATAAGTTAGAACTGTGACTTTCTATTCAAATGAAGTGGAAAACTAGCTTTAAACACAGACAAATGCTCTCCTGACATTCGGCTTCCATTCGCGCATTTTGTGCGCACTCAAACTCTGGCCCGAGGGAGACATTTGTGCGTCCCCGGAACACTAACAAATATATATGATTAAATAAATGTTTGCTTCCATATAATCCCCGTTCGAAATTAAAATGGCTTGTTTAAGCGCATTCGGGTACATAGTACATATAGTATAAATGGCATGCATTGGATCTCGTGTGCATTGGCTTTGCTGCTATTTATGGCCATCCTTTTTTGTTCCAATTTGTGACAATTCAGAAGCGACGTCACTAACTTTTTGGCTTGCATGGCATTGAAAATACAAAACGCTTTGAAGCCGTTTTTTACTTGTGTTTCGTATATACATATATAGATTAAAATGCCCAGGTATGCACAAACACCAGCAGGTGCAATAGCCATGCATATGTTTACTGTGCACAGAAAACACTTTTTCATTTTTAAAATAGGTTAAATAGTTTTCTTTATAAATTATAAATTATTTAGAAAAGATGAATCATTGCAACAGGTTTATAAAAGAATAAAAAAAGCGTAAAATTTATTCGGAAAGCTTTTAAATTTATAACAAACAGGGTAACAAGCGCATTAACCTAGAAGTCTTTAGTACTTGTAGTGTTAGGAAGAACATCTTAAAAATAAATAATAAATTAGTAAGCCGAAGTCTGAATACCTTGCAGTTTGCAATCATGGAATCGAAATGATAATCGATAATACCTTTCCCAATAATGAATTTATTTAAATTTCGCAAGCATTTAGGTTATGGTTATTATTAACCAAAAAGAAAGCTAAATTCGGCACGTCGAAGTTTGTATACCCTTGAAGGTTGCAATTACATCATTAAGAAAAGATTTATTTTGATCAAACCAAAAGAACACTAAACAAACATATAATTTTTTACATATGTACATACATTTCAGATATACATACATTTCCAGATTTACAGTTCGTTTACAGTTTGAAATTTTTTCTACAATTTCAGATCGTGCCTCTGACAGCTTTATGATAGTATGACTATGTCTTGCTCGTTAGGACATATATAGTATTGAAAATAGAAAGAAGACTATTTACTACTACTACTCCTTTACTGCTTTGCAAACTTCAAAAGTCCTGACATGTCTAGATTGATACGCCTTTTGGTGCTCGTCAAGAAATGTTTCCTTCATTGCCTCCAGCAAGGCTGTTAATAAATATTAAGCATTCATATTAATTTCCGTACCTAATAAATATTAAAATGTAATTCATTTTTAAAAGTTTAAATTACACAAGTGACCTAAGGTAATTGAATTTTTCTCCGTGTATGCATCTAAGTGAATGTGCGGCGCTGTGGCTTTGGCAGGCTTTTGCCAAGTGCATTTGCGTGTGGTTGTGCGGTGCTCGGATTGCACTGAATACAAATGGCAGCCGCTGTGGGTGTGCACATCCAAGCACACACACACCGCCCACAAACCCAAACACAAACACTGCGAAACTATTGCCTACCTTGAGGTGCAGTTAAGCCAAAATGGTGGCTCATGTCTGACATGCAAAGTGCATGTACCCATGCAACTACACATATGTTTGTATATGTTGTAGTACACAGCAGGGAAATGCAGAGAAACTAGGCGTGTGCTTGGGTAATATAACACAAAACATAACTTAAACAAGGTCTAAGGAGAGGTAGCAGACTAGGGATTTCAGCGGAGTAATCACTAAGAGCGTCAGGCCATTATAAAAAATAAATGAAAGAGATAATAGCACAACCATATCAGTTTCATGTTGCCACCTCAGTTATTCACTCCCTTCTATTAGAACCTTAATCACTTTAACCATGGTGGTGTGACTTGAATCAAACATTTAATCATATTTGGCACAACGACATCAAATACTTTTGACACTTTCAAGTGCTGACGTTGAGATTAAACTATGTTGATATAGTGCTGTCCGAGTTATTGACCTATTGGGTGATATTTTATTTTATGTTGACAACGGCCGACAAATGATGAAACTATTTTGATATAAATACTATTCTGGTTAAGGCTATAAAATAGCAACACAAAGATGCTAAGCATATTATGTGGGATTTTATATTTTGAATCGGTTTAGCTTAGAGCAAAAAAACATTATTTGGATTCCAGTTAGTAATATTTAACCCCCAAAAACTGTTTACCTGGTCAACTCACCTTCTGCTGGGGCATTGGCCACAGCGGCTTTGGCCGCCTTGCCCTCCTTGTCCTTGGGCGTGATCATGTCTGTGGATTTGCTGGTGACTATATAGGTCTCGGTACTCTCGACGGCACCGCTGGCGCTGTGCTTAAGATCCATCCAATGGGTGGTGCTGGTGGGGGTCAAAGGTCGCTCTGCGTGCTGTGTCCTTGCGTGCAGGTGTAAATTCTGGGCGGTTGTGCTGTGGCAGCGATTGCCGTGATCGGTGGTGTCGTTCAATTGCTGGGTGGATTGCTCTCTGTTCTCGATTCGGGTTCGATTTCGGTCAGCCTGGTGGCGGCAGTTCGTGGTTTCTTAAAGCTGAGTTCCGAAAAGAGTTCTAAAAACAGCAGAAAGTTAAACAGAATTAGAGGGGAAAAGAGCCTACATATTGGTATTAAATTACTGCCGCTCCCTAATCCAATTTTAACCGCCACGAATTTTCATTGGAGATACTTTTTTGTTGTGGTCTTGGCAAGTAACACACATTATATTGTGGTTATTGTTTCAGGGTTGCTGGCAGATTAGGGGAAAATTATGTAAATAATGTGGTTATTGTTAGCTGACCCTGAACTTGGGAAAACTCAAGTTTAAATCTCTCAAAAGAGCTTGAGAAGCTTTGAAAAGTTAAAGGTAAGAGAGCTGAATGAATAATACATAAATCGTTTTAACTTGGCGGAGTGCGTAAAACTCTCGTTAAAGCTTTGGATAATTTATTGTTTAAATACGTGATGTTCTACTTTAAGAGTTTGCTGAATATGGTACTTCAAAAACACAGATATAACTAACCAGAGTATTAAACTATACTAAGTCTAATAACATTTTTGTTTATTTTTTCCCCTGTCAATACTGCAAATGAGCAAATGAGCAAAAAAGCCATAAATCATTTAATATACCATCTATAGAAGCCACTAAAAATCATGTTCGGTTTGGTTTCCCTCCCTTGATTTAATTTCAGCTTTTAACGAACAATTCAATGTGGTTTTGGGCAAAGCAAACAAACGCAATCCCCGATATTAATACGCCTTAATTAGCTTGTTGACCGCTGGGTGATTACACGCGAATTTTCCATCTGCCTCTGTTGTTGTGACACTGCAATTTGCGGATGCTCTCTCGGCTTTAATAAAGCCATTGAATCAAATTTAAGCACGGAATTCACCCTCAGGGCCACTTGTTGCCCCACTATTCCGCATTTTCAGTTATTTTAGCTTCGGCTTTGCATTCAGCCATGGCTTCAGCATCAGCTTTGGGCTTAGCTTGGCTTTGGCTTTCTGGGAAAAAATGCAATCAGCGACAGATGACTGACTTTGACTGCGTCTGCCGCCAAATAAATTGAGTGGATTGCCCGTCGAATTGGAATGCCGGGTATTCCAGTTGCTCGGATTTCGATTTGGATTTGGGTCGCTTTTTTGGGTTTCATTTTCATTATCGCTGATAGTTCTCGCTCCCCCAACTCATTTGGCACGTGCGAAAAATGCACTTCTGGCATGGCTTAATGCCATTAGCTCTGGGATTAAACTGTTTTTCCCAAGTGACGTGCCGTGACCGATTGACAAATCGTGCAAGCCGTTTTTCCTCATTTCCATATCGGCTAATTAGATCGTTCGTTAGCCACGTAATGGATTTTAAAATTGATAATCACTGCATTTGAATCAATTTGCGTTTTGTAAAGGGCACTGGCTAGCTAGCTTTTCGCACAACCGGAGGCCGTCGCTCGAGCAGAGACAATTACGGTTCTGCCTTGGAGAGGTTCTTCAACGCCTGCAAGAACTTCGGATTGCTATGAATCGCAGGAATTCGTATTGTTTTTATTCGCGTCGGAACACTCAAGATTAGCGTCATCGCCGATGGTTGCCCCACGGCCATTACCTTTGCTGGGAGGTGGGTGGGTCTCTTCGTCGAGATAAATACTCGTAAATGGAGTGGTATTTCACTGGAACTCGATGATAAGACGGATTCTAGACGCTTGCCATGCACTGAGAGTAAACCAAAGTCTAAGGTAAGGAATTTCATTTGTGTTGGCATTTCCTTGACTTATTCATGTACATTCTTTACTTTTTATATTTATTCATTAAATTTTGTACAAGCGGGGCTTAGCATAAGTGAAGAGGCTTTAGCTCTTGGGTTTAAGCTGGCATTACATAAAGTAACTGCACTTAGAAAAAAATATTGAGAAAGATTAATTATAACAGGATTTACTCTGTAAATATTCGAACAAAGTAAACAAGCTTTAAAGTAGCAAAAACGTAAGTCTAGGAAAATGGTAGAAGCTATCTATGTTTTCTATAAAATTGATCATAAAACGATATTATAAAAGCTTCTCAAATTTTCCATAAAAAAACAAAATAAATCAATATTCTTAAATTGATAACTATGGAAAAGTTTCAGGTTCTTGTTTTGCCTGTTTATCACAATTTTTCTATCTTAAAGATTCTGTGTGAACTCAGCTTTAAAAGGCAAAAATAAATAAAATAAAAAAATACAAAACTTGTTATCTTAAAAACCTGTTTTATTTTGACCCAATTCTTTCCTTACTTTTCATAACAAAAAGTTCACAAAGTCCTCATTGTAAACAAGTTGTAGTGTTTCATTATATTTACTTATTGCTATTATTGTAAAATTATTTTATTTATATATTTTTTTAACAGTTCTTATGACCAGCATGAGTTTCTTTAATAGCATGAACTGAATGATTTATGGGTATATTCTCTCAACACACTCTCAAACACATTTAAACCTTATCTTTGGTTTTTTTCAGTACTTGCTCTTTCTGTCTGTTTAATCTCTCAGTGTAGCTTAGCCGGGGTTCCGAATCAACGTAAATAACTTCCCGAAAAGTCTGGGCATCGGAAATTGACTTTCAACCGCTCGGCCCACCTCCGCCAATAACACGCACGTACACTTTTCATGGGGATTTTCGCGGGGCCAATAAAACTCGTACTGGAACCCCCACCCGGGCGGGGGGATTATGGTAGGTCGGACCTGACTTTTAAGCTTTCGCAACTCCAACTCCACCTCCACTGCATTCTGCACAGTGCACTCTCCACTCTCCACTCTCCACTCTTCGCTTTACTCACTTGGCACTCTTCACCCTTTCTTGGCACGTTCTTCTATTCGAACTTTAAAAACTAAGTACTGAGTAGGGAGTACTGAGTACTGGAGCACCGTAGTACCGTAGTACCGTAGTACCGGAATACCGCCACCGGTACTTAAACAGAGGAAAAAACGGAGAGAAGACCGGGCACGCAAACGCGAACGGACAAAGCGGTACTGAAACTGATTCCGAAAAGCGCTCAGCTCTCGGTCATAAACAGCAAAATGTTGATTTGCAAAACGCTTTCGGCTCGTCGCCGCTCACTAGTTGTTCTTGCTATTATTGTGGGGATTGCTGCAAACAGCTGATTTAGCGGCAGCGATGACAACAAAGTAAACCAAATACACTCACTTCGAGGGCCCGCGATTAAGGAAACGTGTGTGCGCGATATATATTGTATAAATTGTATATAGATTGTAAAACATTCAAGAGCCACCGCCAGGTGTTTGATTGTTTTACGGTCGCCTAGAGTATTCCGTCGTCATTGCCGCGTTTTATTTTGCCTTTCTCATTATCACCGAAAAACGAGTGACAAATATTAAAACACGTTTGTTTAGAGTCTGGTAAGACGGAGTGCTTCAACCGTAGGGCTCCGAATTTGGCGCTCACTGTTGGTTGGTTGGTGGGATGTGAATACGACTGGGAGCCCACCAGCACGGCACGAGCACGGCACTCTCATTTCTGGGTAACGCCGTAAAAACAAGTCCAGCTGTCGTGAATCAGAGGGAATTACTGGGAGCACCAGCTTGGATGAACTCGGGCTTAATAACACGTCTTTAGAGTATGAATATGGCCTTTGTTTGTTTTTTTTTAGTACTGAACGAACTGTTTTTTGGGAAAAACCAATTATTATATGTTTTATTTTAATAAAAAAAAACAAATATTCTGGGAACTTATTAAACTGTTAAATAAAGGTTTTATTTTATTAAGAGCTTATTGATATCCCTAAGCTTTATATTAAAAAGTTCTTAAAACGAAATAGTCTTGTAAATGCTTTAAAAATACAATATTACTTGGTGACCTAGTTTCCAAAGAGTTCTAAAATTAACTTTGGATAAACATGTATTTTCGGAACATCCAAAAGATATTTCAGCGAATTGACTAATACAAATTTAAATATGATGTTTTATTTAAATAAATTTAGCAACGTTATGTCTTATCTTTATTATTTTAATTGGAAAACAATTTAAGTGGGGAATTGTGCATTTTTTAAATTGATAAGATTATAAGATACTTTAAATAAATTTAAATTGTTTAACTATTCAAATCAAAAAACCCGTTTTGGAATACCAATGCGACTTAGTAGGGTATTCAAAAATATATGTAATTAAAAATTTCAAAATTAAGTTTAGATAGAGAAGTATTTTTGTAATCTTTATGAATTGACAAATAAAATCTTAAGAAAAATACTTATAGCAAATCGCTCACTAATTTTATTCCTAAATTTTTATAGTTTAAAACAAAATCTTCGTTTTATTTAAAATAGCTTTTAAAATCAACAAACCCTCGGTGGATTAGAAAAATTCCAGTGCGGCTAATTAGATATTCAAGCATTGCTAATTCTCCAATTGTCACGGGTCTTCGTAAGGGTCTTCCCCTGTACGTGGGACACAATTGCACTTGCAATCCATTTTAAAATTCTTTTATTTGTTTAGCTCTCCCCTTTATTGCGCTCCCTTTATTCATATATTTTTTTATCACTGCCGTAGCACGTGTACTGCCGTCCAGGTTGTGCTTCATATTTTTCATTTCGCAGTTTTGTGGTTTTTATTGAATAATTTGCCTGCGGGAACTTCCACTTCCCTAGTCGGGGTCGCTGCTGTCCAGACGACGACGACGGGTCCGTCGGATCCGACGGTGCCCGCAGCGTGGTAGCGACGCCATCGCCGTGGCCGGGGGTCATTATTCGATTAAGGCAAATTATTATGTTTTATTATTTATAATGCAAATATCAGCACAGACATGGCCAGACGCGGCCCGGCGGTGGGACAGTAAAACGCTGCGGGGGTGAGGTAAAAGTGCTTTCGTTTTGTTTCGAGTGCCTCCCATGAGCCATGCACTTAGCGAAAAAATTACTCGCTTATATAGAAATATGTATAAATTATGAGGCATATTATAAAATCTCCTTTATGTCTCAAAAAGCTTTACTCATTAGTTGAAAAAATTCCCAACTAGCTCTAGCAAAGAAAGAAAACTTTTCTGAATTTTTCATATTTAATTATTTTTTCTTTTAATTATAGCCATGTTATGCTCTGTTCTTAGTTCTAAAGACTGTTCTGCAACAAAATTTCCTCTGTGCATTTGTAGCTGGGATTCCAGACTTATCACTGATTTGTACTTTGTCACTCGGCAATGCGAATTTTTCGCCCGACTTCATCTGTTCCCTACACTCGGTCGCCGATAATGACCTCGTAATTCAAGTGCTGATAAGAATTTAACATGACATTACGGCCGATTAGTGTATTAGGGGAATTACTGTTATTAAACGATGGCAGCCCGTTTGATCGGATGTTTTCCACTGATTTTCCCCTGTCATTTCGAGTGGTTACGATTCCGGGGCCTCAGGCCTTAATATAGCAATCAGGTGACTTATGCAATTTAAGTGGTAGAGAGCCTCCTTTAAACTAGTTAATTTATAAACCACTCAGGTGTGCACGATAAGTTTTATATATATATGTTTCAGTTTAAGTCTTGAAGATGACACTCTTAAAGACTTTCATTAAATAAATACAATGTTGTCTCTTATCAAATTTAATTTTAGCAATTAGAGAGAGAGAGATTTAACAGCCAAAAGCTAGGATAAAATAAATAATAAATTTAACAATAATTAAATGCCTAAAACTACGAAATGTTATGATAACCAAGAGACTTATTTATTTTCACTTTTTCGCACAAAGCTCAAGTCAATCTATTATTCTTCTGACAAACTAACAACAAGCCGGATGCTATGGCCAGCTGTGAAAGGAGCAATTCGCACGGCTCCTTGCCAGGGTACTCAGCTAGGACGCCACACCCCAGCCTCGCCTCGTCGTCTCCGTGCCCCGCCATGGCACCTAGCTGCCGCGAATGCGAGCCATGCTCTTTGGCGGAATCAACAGCCGTACGCGCTACTAATGGATTCTCACTGCGCCACCAGCTCGTAATCCTTTTAAATCCCCATCCTAACCCAACAACAGCAACACCCGTGCACTTGAGAAGTGCGCCCGAGGGTCGATTGCAACATTCCTCATGTGCCGTGCTGCACTGTGCTGCTGGGAACAAAAAAAATTGCACTCGGGCTTTTGTCTTGATTTCCTTTTCGCCGGACTGCTGAATTCGAAATGCAATTTGCAGCTGACAAGTGGCCGGCGGACACAATGAATCGCAAATCCAGCGCAATCCTAGCGCCAATTAGGCGAAGGACCCGCGGAAAGGGAAATATTTATGCAGCCAATTTGAACGCGAACGTGCTCCACACCTCCGGGCCATTTGCGGCCAAGCTCATCTAATGTTAGCTTCAAATCATAATCAGAAGGGCAGAAGCAGGAACAGGAGCGGGATCAGGAGAAGGCGGCGGAGGATAGCCCGGGATAAATACGTTTTCACGCTTCCTTGGAGCGGAAGTGCCAAGCTTAATAATCGGGCAATATTAATCGTCGACAGTTGGACTTCAATAACTCAAACTGGGAACCTTAATTACCTAGCTGGGTAATAAAAATCATTACGACTTTTATAAATGGCAGTAGATAAAATATAAGCTTTACAATTTTTGTAAAAGTATTAAAGCCACAAGAAGTGCAGTGCTACCAAATTTAAAGAATTTAAAAAGGGAATTAATAATTCCTTACAAAAATAATATTTATAGATTAATCAATTTGTATTATATTTTATATTTTTATTCTCTTACATTATATTTTTAATCTTTATATTATTTTTGTATTATTTTTCTCAAATAAGAGCCGAACATTAATATCAGTGATAACCTCGTGGGCTTTAAACTGGAAAATATATAAAATGAAACTAAGAAACCATTTTGCTAGGAGAATTATCCTTATTCTTGTTTTGATTATTATGGCCTTTCCCCATATTCTTAAAAATATTCAAGTCAAAGGTAGATTTTAAAAGGAATCTCTGCCCTTTGATCTATAATTAAAGTCTCTTAGGTGTAGACCTATAGTAAAAGCCTTCAAGTTAAGACATTTAATGCTATCTAATTAATTTCAAAGAAGTTCGCGTTAGGGAAGCTCATTCGTATTTGTATATGCGTTTCTTTGAGCGGGATAAGTGGCATCCTGTCTCTTTATGTCGTCGCGTCCCTCCTTTGTGGCTCACCGGCGGCTGTGGGGATGTGGAGCGTTGTGGCATCGGTGCTGTGGGGAGGCGGAGGCTCATTAATGCGTCCTTCGTGGGGCAGGCACAGCATTTGTCAGACCCGTCTCTTAATCCCCAGCAAATCGCGTAATTATATACGTACACAAAGCGCACAAAAAGCCCACCCACCGGCCGCCCAACCTAACTGCGATATAATTTCCGCAACATTTATTTATTAATTAAAAAATTTGTGCCATTGACGATGGGGCTTACGGCTAAGCTAGATAAATTACCATAAATTGTATTTTATTGCCCAAGTTTCTAAATCACAAAGAGAATTCAGAGCAGAGCTTTTCGCCAGTTGGGAACCTGAAAGTGTGTAGCATACTTCCCAGCGCATTGCAAATTTCCTATTATCAAGCGAAAAGTTTTCGCCGCAGCAGCTGGAGGCAGCTCCTGTACCCTTTTCTACGCCTCGGCCACATGCTGGCCTGCTCTGCGGTTCGGCATGGTCTACTTTAAATGGAGAAGGACGAGACGGCGGCGGGATTTTCGGCCCCAATTATGCAATTCTCGGCTGGCAGGACGACTGCCGGCCGCCGCATATCTGGACTGCGATTAGTGTGCAGTTTTGTTCGGTTCTCTGCGGCCAGATGCGTTTTTAATTGCATCAAAGACGGCTTCCGTGGACGCCGCCCTGGCCTTGTCAGTTTCCTAATTGGACATTTGTAATTAACTTCACTGGCAGTCACTGGCGATTCAGTTTTTTCCCTCAGCTTCCTGCTCATTTTTCACCGTGCGGTTGGCATTTAATGCACTTGACTCTTGTCCCCCCGGTTTTACCGGGTTATTTATGTATCGCTCGTTAGTTTTCGGCGGGGACTCTTATTTATTGGCTACCCTGAGGTGGTTGGACAAGGTCGGATTTGGTTTTTTTAAGCTCGTGCTGGACACTCGTCCGCTCGCCCGTCCTTGACTAATGGCCCCCGCCGAGTGGCCAGGGAAACAAAGCGGTCTAATTGCACTGGGCGAGTGTCTCCCGTTTGTCATAATTAACCCAGACGGAGTGCACAGAAAGTGCATTTTGTGGTCAAGCGGCAACTTTATGCATTCATTTGTGCTGCCACCAGGAAGTGGCCTACTTTTCGCCCAAACTGAATCAATAATTTCTGACCTCTTCTGGTCTTCTAGTCTCGCTGCTGCACTCCTGCCAATCTACTATTAAAGTTGCATGTCTTCGGCTGTGGCGCAGCTCTCGAGCACTCAATTACGTGGCGAAAGTTCTTTCGCCCCCAATTCCGGTCCACCTCCCATGCCCGTCTATTGTGGAAAGAAGGCGGCAATCGACCTATTCGATAAAACTTGTGGGTTGACTGGGCCAACTGATAAATTCAATTGCTTGTGTCTGACAATTGCAGGGGTCATATTTGGTGCATTCTGGTAAGTTTGAGCAGAAGCTTTTTATATTTTTGTTCCTGTTCCTTTCCCTATAAATAATATCTTTAAGAACCTGACACACTTGTCTCGTAGTACTTCCCCAAGAAAGACAAACACAAAGTCTAAATGTATACTTGTGGTAATAACAGGTGACTTTTCCTTTTTCTTTTTCCTTTTCCCTTCAAAGAATCACCTTTCCCCTGCTTCAGACCGCAAGTTTAGTGAAGAGGAAATGTTGATTTTTCGAAAAGGTAAAGGTAATATAATTACAGATGTGTGTCAGTGAAATAAGAACAGAGGCTACTGCTGTCGTATGCCCTTCACTGCACTCACTGAAAATTAATTCTGTTGATTTTTAAATACAAATTTACACAGGAAATGTTTGGAAATTTTAAATAAACATTGTAAACTCTGGTAACAAAGGAAACAAACCTTTTATTACCCACATGAATGAATGTATTCTTGCTTCTAAAAAACGAACTTTATTACTTAAAAGCATATAAAGGCATACACGTACATAAAGTTATTTGAAAACGTAAACGTAATATACCTAATAAAACAAATATCATTGTTATGTTAATTTAGCCTGAGTAATATTCTTAGAGTTTTTATAAGCGAGTAAAATGTATATTCCCTAATTTATGAGTATTAAGCAACGAGTGGGGTGCCCCAGAGTAAGATAAATTCTGTAACTCTTAAATGAAGCAATTTCCTTGAATATCCTGGTGAAAGGTAGGAATTTATGGCCCTGGGCAGAGGGTTGCCTACAGCGAGCTCAACTATAAAGTTAGCTTCAGTTAATCTAGGTTTATTTCTGATTTAATAAACTAAATATAATAAAAACCAATCAAAGGATATGCTTACATACGACTGGTGGAAGTCAATTCCCTAAGATATTAGGGTTAAACCAGGAATGGGATAAGCTGAAGCTGGCAAGGAAGGATAAATTCCCCGACGTACCTCAATTCACTTCTAAATGCAAGCCTTTCCATTGGATATCCTGATTAAAGGTGAGAATAGATGGCCCTGGGCAGAGTGCCTATTAAAGCTAAAACCGTAATGAGCTTAAGCATTCAGCGCGCCCTCGTATTGGGGTTGAGACTCACTATTTGTGTGTGTGTGTGAGAGTGCTTCAGTTCAAAAACCTCCAAAACATTACGTCACAAGCTCGGGCCACACACAGACGTGGAGGCACACACTGAAAAGTGCTGCGGGCCAGACACCAACACAAGACCGATATAACACGGCGGCGGCTGCTCTCGCACATCTTTTGCCGAGCTTTGGACGGGGCCAGCTGCTGTGTGTGGGTTAAGGGCGGCAACGGAGGCCCTAGCCGGAGGGCTAGGGGTGTGGAAAGACAGATGGGCAGATGGAGACGATGATGGCCCTGCTGCTGCGTCTGTGTTTTGCGATTGTCTAGCTCGGCTGGCCGACTGACTGGTAAGCCACACACAAGCAGAAACCAGAAAGAACATGGAAAAGTGAAGACACCTGGACCCGGATCTGGGCAACACTTCTGTCTGTTGTTCCGCTCGGTTTTCGCAGGCGGAAAAATCAATTTATGGATTTTAGTTTCCTGCATATTTGTTTTTATTCTTGCCCTCTGTTTCTGCTGCTTCTTGTGCCTTTGACACGTTCGCGCCTCTTGAGCATTTCAGTGCGTCTGGGAGGCAGCTTGTTGATGCTGCAGCAGAGCTACAGATCTGGAGGTGCCTGCTCGGGCGCCACACTAGGCAACTCAACAGCCCGACAACTCGCAATTAAAGCAATTTCTTTTAATTGCAATCAAATGAGACGAGAACCCGAGCTTCTGCCTTACTTACCCCTTCTTCAGTGCACTGTGTGGCCTCGCCTCGCTCCTTGCTAGCAGGACGCAGGATATAGTCGGGGATCTTCCGTTGGCGCGCTAAAGTGCCGTGACAGTTGTCGTTGTGTGTGTATAGTGCGTGTGAGTGTGTGCCAGGGTTTTTGTGAATGGAACAAAAGAGCGAAACGGAATTCATTTATTAAAAGGGGTTGGGTGAGACTTGGTCTTGGATTTCACTGCACTGGGCCTCGCTTTCGCACACGTACTTGGGCACTTTAAATATTTGCTCGGCACTGCAGAAAGTTCCCTCCTTTTCTGCTGCGGCTGCTGCTGCTGCTAATTCTGCTTCTGCTAAAGAGCCAACACCTTGGGAGGAATCGCTGAACAGGACTACTGGAATCCTATTGCCTCCGTCCATTTTATATGCCAGGCGCTTGCGATCCACACGCGGCAATCAGCTGGCCAGGATGCTGTGGATGCTGGGCTCTCTCTGGGCTTAGGTACTGCGCAGGTACAAACAAGGCAGCGCGTTGGAGCCTGAACCGACTGTAGCATAATTAATATTTAGTGGTAAGTGGGAAAGTTGCAAATTAAATATACAAAATAAACTTTCGCTCCAGGGGAGAATATTTAAGCGTGTGGCCTGAAAGTAGGCAATAGTTTTTCGGCGGCTGGCCACACCCACAGGGTGATTCGGGTGTATTGGCGAAAAGATAATGTCGCAGCCACTTGTTGCTTTGGATTTTCTTTTTAGGTGGAGTTTCATTGTTGATTGAATTCTAATCTATAAATAATTTATACATAAATATTTAAATATATTTTTTTTTTAAATCTTACTCGTGTTTGGTTTTTGGAAGAATCAAATGCTTTTAAATAATACATTTTTTATTTAAATAATATTTCACAACTTAATTGATGGGCTTTCGATTCTGGTGGCTTATATAATGTTTTCGGTTTTCGTAATACATAATTTTTCAAAACACATAATACTTGTGTTGATTAAGGAAGGAATTTAATTACTATTTTTAAGCGACAAGAAAATATATTTAATTGTTCTTATTAATTTTAGACATTGCGATATATACTTTTAATATTTACCATAATTGTATTGAACTTATTTAACTTTTATATATGTACATATACTTTTAATGGAATAAAACAAACCCAAAATGCAATTAAAAATATTCCGAAATTGATTCTCTCTAAACCCAATTCTCAGGCCCCGAGAGTTTAGCAATTTGCATAAAATCATAAAAAATTAACCGCCAGCATTTGATTGATGCAAACGAATTACTGCCATCTACTGGCATCGAAAGTGGCGGTTGATGAAATGCTTTCACCGATCGCGGCGCCAGCAAATTTAATTGGCCACTGAACAAACTTCTTTGATATGGAAGATCGGTCCCACGTTTCGACCATAAACAACCGAATATATGGGATATAAACAATGGCTTGGCAGCCAGCACACCTCTTCCTCATTCGCTCACCCCAACAACCATTCGCCCCGTTCACCCGTTCGCGCATTCATTGATGATTATCTTAACGGTTAACATAGGTTCTGCGCCGCATTCCATTTCTCGGGACGATGAGTTGGGGAATTCCGAACGAAGAGTCATCTGGGGGCTCAGTTTTCGCATTTTTCCTGCCCGGCCCAGAGGCGTATCATCAGCAGAACTAAAAGAGTGCGAAAAAGTGTGTAAAACGTAAGTTTTGAACAAAAGACCGAAACTAAAACTTGAAATAAGCTGGCTCCATTGAGTTGTTAGTCCACACTGAAGGAAAAACTTTATATATGTATTTTGTTTTTAAAATTAAAAAATATTAAAAAGATCGTGTCTCGTAGTTACAATTTCCAAAAAGTGGTAAGGGAA
The DNA here is from genome assembly GCA_018904815.1 of Drosophila ogumai. Classification (NCBI taxonomy): domain Eukaryota; kingdom Metazoa; phylum Arthropoda; class Insecta; order Diptera; family Drosophilidae; genus Drosophila; species Drosophila ogumai. Next base: position 21,801 of record JAEIIJ010017540.1, on the reverse strand, counting down.
AACAATTAACAGTTTATCCAAAAGCTTGTGATCTATTTCCTACTTAATTAAGGCTCTGCAACCTTTCTTTACAGTGTACTTCTTGTTGTCCATCTCAGGTGAGTGTGTCAGGTGCAATGTGCTGCTGGCCAAAAGAAAGAGCAACAACACCGGGAGAGGGAGTGTCGGCAAAAAGTACATAAAGTGTACAAAAATAAACTCCGACAAAGCTCCTATCGTCTCGTCTCGGGCCAAGTATCGAATGTCTCTCAAAGGTAGTTAAACGCTTCCTACTCCACGCAACGCCAAGTTGGTCAGGAGGGAGAGAGCGAAGGGGGGGCACTAGACGTACATAGATCATGCCCAGCCCGCTTTACGAGTGTCGCTGTCGCCGTCTCCCTTCTCTGAGGTAGGATATTCCTCGAAACGCCTGGCCGGGCCATTAACTATTTATAGCTGTCTGTCTCCGCTTTCGCGGGACTTCCTTCTAACTGAACTTGTGTAACCGAATCTGCCGTGGTCAGTCTCCGTCTCCATCTGTTTCTCCCTCTGTCCCCATCTCAGTACCTCTTCTTCTGACCCTTGCCTGGTTGTCACTCCCTCTCTGCCCCGCCATTCCCCGCCTTCAATTGCTTCCTTATGCATACAAATTAACATTTTAGCACACGTCGCGCTAAGTGGAAAAGTTACCAGCGGGCGAAAGACAGGACAGGAAGAAAGAATGCAAAACAGAGAGAAAGATAGGGATGGGGGAGAGAGGATGGGAGCAGAGTAGAAGAAAAAGCAGATAGGAAGAAAGCTTTAACAGAGAATTTGCGACAAGAATTAGAGGTAAGTAAATGCTTAACCCTTTGAATACAGCTGGGCTTAAATCTATCCTAATAACTAAGGCGGGTTAGTTACAATTCATATTTCTCAAAAATATGGTCAGTTCCTTAGGATGCTGTAGGAAAATGTTTTTGGTAAATAAATCTTTTATGTAAATAAATGTTTAAAATATTTGTTCGCTGTTTTGGTCTTAAAATTCCCAATTCGTTTACGTTTCATTACACATTTACAGATAAGTAGGCAATGCTTTCTTCGAACTAAGGATATTTCGGGGTATCCTATAGTTTATTTACTACTTTTTATTAAAACTCTAACTATAGCTTGCCTCCACCAAAACCTAAAAAATAAACAGGATTCCTTACAACTCTCCTTCCTGGCCACCTGGGTCCCTTTGGCATTAGAAGCTCAGAAGGTTAACGGTGCAATCCCTGGTTAGAATCGCACTTTCCATGCCCTAGACCCGCGCCGAACTTGAAATCGGAACCCGTTCCGCTGCAACCCCCCTGCCACCGGGAAACGAGTTCTATCCCCGAAAGCTGCAGTAAATAGCAAATAGCGAAAGAGGAACGTCGCCGACGAGTGCAGAACAAAAGTTTGCCGCTAAATTTTTGTGACAGCTGTTGAGCAGAGACAATAAAGAGAGCAGAGAGTAAGCGTGAGAGAGAGCGGAAATTCGGCCAATAGTACACTAATCAAAATATTTACCTATCAAAAGCCCTTATTTTACGCTAGGTTATTTTAATTACAAAATATACGTAAACAAAAAAAGGTAAAGTATCTGATAAATTTGAAATTGATCTTCAGTTTTCTGAAGATTTTTTCTTAATGTCAACGAATATTTTGCTCAGTGTAAAGCAACTTCGGTAAGCCAGACTCGCAGCTCAAAGTTGGCGGCGCTCCGCTGGCTGGCTCATTCGCGTTTCAACCTTCTTCCACATCGGAGTGGCGCTTGAGCACGGAGAGTATGTGTAATTGCTTTTGTCGAACGATCTTTTACGAGCTTCGGGCGATAAGTGGAACCTCGAACCCCAAACCCCTAGCCCCGAACCCTAAGCCCCGAACCTCGAGCCGTTGAAGCGCAACCTCGAAGGGCAGCGTAGCCCTCTCCTCGGTGTCGGAGCCTTGTCCCAAAGCCGAAACATTATAGTGCTTTACCTAGCGTGTGCCTCTGTGATTGTGTTTGTGTCCGTGAGAGAGCCCTGCACCTCCTGGCGTTGCGTGCATGTGTGTGTTTGTGTATATAATAGGTCACTGGAGCGTGCGATATGCCCAAAGTGACAGCAACAACAACGGCAACGGGAGCCTAACTAAACATGCGACTCATGCGCAAAGCAAATGACAATAAAGAGCAGGAGGCAACAAACGAAAAACGGAAAGAATAAATGACAGCCAAGAGAGAGGGATCGAAGGGGTTACCAGGTGACCGGGCAGCGACAGGTGAACAGGTGTCAATGTCAGCCAAAAAAGCAACAACACAGTATGCGGTCGAAAGAGTGCACTAATTAAAAATTAGAGTGTTTCATTAAATTTGTTTTTGGGTGACAGCCTTCAAAATTCCAATAGTATAATTAAATTAACTAGAAAACAATACATGCTGAAAAACAACGGGTTTATTGTCGTAGTACAAGATCGCCAAAGGGAACTAATTAAAGAGAATAATGTGGGATCTGCCAAGTAAATCAAGTTTATAGATTAGAGTCACGCAACTAACGTTTTAATAACATATTATCTACAAGACTTTATCAGCCAATGAACAAGAGACTTTTAATTGCTTTACAAGATTAAAGTTACGGTATGTTGGGAACGAAAAGATTCAATAACTCCTGGAATTTCTTTAGATATATGTCTGAATAAACATTAAACAAATATTAAGTAAAGGACCTCTATATCACCTATATTAAAGCTATCATTAGAGGGAGAGTTCATTTATTATAATTCAAGTACATATTTACCTTAAACCTTAGGCTCCAAGCTTCCAAAACAATCATTAACTGATAAAGCTGCTTTGCAAGGTCCAAACCAACTCCGTTCTCCCTTTTGATCGACCACTGTAGTTGGTAGTTAGTTTGCCCTTTGGAATCGAACCTGGGAACAACCCCTGCGAGTGTGGGAAATGGCAACAAGTTGCACTTCCGCCGGCATCCAATCATTGCCATTGACTTCTGCGCGTGTGTGCCTTATTTTTTGTTCATTATTTTCTTGTTAGCCGGGGCAGCGAAAACAACTTTTACAAACGAAACAAAAACAAAAAAAAAAAGAAGTAACAGCCATTTCACCCGTAAATTGAAAACGAACAAAAGTGAGCAAGTAGTAACAGCGAGAAAAAATGAGAAAAATAAGAAAACTGAGGTAACCAAAACCAATCGGACAGCATCGGTTAACAGTATTAACCAGCGACTGGCGTCTACTCTGTCGACTTCCGTTCGTTTAAGCAGATTGTTGTTGCTGCGCTGAGGGTGGCCAGGAGGCAAAGGGGCAAGGGAAGGTGAACTAAGCTGTTCACCACAAAAAGAAACTCGGCGGAGCAACGCATCATTGGCGTGGAATTGCTTTGACTAATTTCCCAATGAATCGGCAGTTGCGGCTGCGCCCTGCGGGCTCCATGACTGATGCATCTGTGTTGGTCTTACTATTGGAGCATCTGTAAGTGTGTTTGTGGCAATTAAAGCTGGCCGGGAAGCGAGTGTGAAACCGTTAGTAAAAGCCACCTTGAAGCGGGCCCACCTCTATCACCTCAGCCGACATCTCTCCAACGCAAACTCTCCATCTCCGACTCCACCCGCTGCTTGATAAATAGCTTACCTTCAAATATTTGCAAGGGTCCACAGAGAAAAATTAACGTATAGAAACTAGGAGCTCTGGAAGAGCATAGTAAAATTATGTTTTTAATAAAATATTATAAAAACTAAAGAACTTCAACCGATCATTGTTAAATGTATACATCTTAACAACATTTCCTTTCTTAAGGCACTTAAATTATCCAAATAATTATCATTCGTTAATAGATATTATCAATATAATGTCATATCTTATAAGAACTAATATTAAACGGGACTTAAATTCAATTCTGTTTGTTTTGACTGAAATTTCTATCTTTTCAAACGTGCTCAAAGGAAGTATTGCCCTGACATTCTATGTCGTTACCTTATCAAGTAATCTCTGATAAAGACCTCGCTATGAATCATATCTTAGAAAATTGTCTAGAAATTCACGTCAAAAGCCAACGCCATTTATTTAGTCATGTCCAAATAAAACCACCATCATTATATCTCTCTGTGTAGTAAAACGCTGTCATAATTAATTGAGCCATCAGCTAGCCCCGGCATGCGGCATGAGCTGAGGTCTTTAGCCAGTTCTCCGGATGGAGTTGACCCATTTGCGGGCGACCCAATTGCATTTGAAATTGTTGTCTAATTAATCATCAGATTAGTTACTGTAACAACTTAATTCGACATGCCATGCGAATGCCGCGAACAATTGTGTGAAAATTGCACAAATCCAAGCTGGTGGATATGAAAACATACTTACAAAGCGAGGGATATATACTATATGCGGGCAACACAGATGCATATTGAGTAATGCACTTGGATTTGAAATCAATTTCAGTTGACCAACCCCGAACGAAATGATATGCAAAACGCTGCTAACGGATTTGGGCCCGGGTATATATGCATATGGCAAATGCATTTTTAATTGCTGCATTGTTTGGGAACTGCATATCATCATGCTGTGTGTGTGTTGCACGGCCTAAATTATCTTCCAAATCCCCAGCAAATCCCATTCACAGAATTTCAACATTTCCACATTTTGAAGTCTGGCTTTCTGGTTTTCACTCAATAGAAATTTCTTTGGTGGCCCGCAGGCGAGCTCTTTTTTTATTTCTTTGGGTTTTGGTATTCGACTTTTGGCTTGTCTCCGGACAAGCTCTGAACACTGAACAGCGAACACTAAACTCTGAACAACAAGTGCGTCAAATGCGGCACAAAATTGTAATCATCTTGTTTGGTCCAACCAACCAACCATCCATCCATCCATCCGTCGGTATATCTATCCATCCATCCATCCATAGATACTCTGGCAGACACACTGTCAGCATTTCAAGTCAACCATTTAACTGGCCAAAAATAATGGAGAAAAGAGCCGTGTGGTTCAAGAATTTCTCTTTTCCAATTTGCTGGGATTTCTGTTTTTGGCCTTTTTCGCCAAATATTTTCACACACGCGCACGCACGGCTGGGATGCTGGCCCGCACGCCCGAGGGTTTTCGGTAGATGAAGATGAACCGTTGAGCCACTTAACCCATTGCGGCGCAGGCCGTACCCAAATGGGTTAACTGGCCCCAATCGATGCACTCTGCGTAATTACGTGCCCGAAATCTACATATTTGGGCGTACGGTGTGCATATTTCAGTCTGGGTGCAGCCCTATAGATGCTACATATCTCACGGATCTCATCTCGACTCGACTCGAAGGTGACAACAGACCAACGCAGGGCTGACGTTAAGAGATGGTAACGGGGCGGGGGCCAGATTCTGGCAATCTGGGAGCTGAGCTGGGGGCGAGAAGTTCGTTATCTGTTGCCGCATTTGTTTATGGGTCCCAGCCAGAGCCAGCAGCAGTAAAAATAAACCGAAAATTCCCTTGATTGCAGTACGAAAGCGAACGCTCCCAGGCACAAACCAAGCACGGCACTCCACACATACGCACACTCTCGATGGGAAGTCTGTGCGAAGAATTTGTATATCGCGCCGGCTGATAAGCTGCTCCGTAAGCGACTTTTTTTGGGTGCCCAAGACGAAGGCAGTGCTGGCTGGCCCGCTTCCAGTGCAAAACAATGGTCGTAACCGGCGCGTAATTAACACACAAAAAGCAGAGTGAACAACACAACGGCGACACATAAAAAATAAAAGCAAAGCGAAGCGAATTTGTTTGCCAAAAGCGTTTCATGTGCGTGAGAGAAGAAGTGACAGCTTGCATTCGCATCCATGAGATACACGAGTGCGGAAATGGCTTAGGGCTAATCTGAATTCGCAAACAAACTGCATACACGCACACCACACGGACTCACAACAACACAAGCCGCCGACATGGCAGGCGAAGCCTCCCCAGCAGCAGCAACATCGCCTGCGGGCTGCATTTCTAGCAACCATAGCAACGCCAGCAAGGAGAGCAGTCCTGCCCAGCAGCTGAACAGCAGCGTGGACAGCGGAATTGCGGTCCTGGAGACGGAAACGCCGACCTTGCGGAGGCGCCAGCGATTGCAGCAGTGCCACCGCATTCTTCAGCTGTTGCAGCGGGACCATCTCAACCACCAGCAGCTGCGCGATAGATTAAGGTGAGTGCACAGAGAAAATGTATAGTTTATAAAAGTAAACAAACAAAAATATTTTTCGACATTAAATTGATTTATTTTGGTTTTTCCAATTATTTAATGAACAGCCTAAGTTTTGTTTTTAATGTGGGAAAGGCGGTTTTATACTTATTAGCCTCTTAAGAAGGAAATCTGCAGAGCTAAGGCCTAATCTGGTATTTACTTTGCATTGTTTGGTCTCTTTTAATAGCAATTGTTTGCTTAATCTAATGAATAAGTTATCACAATCGAATACCCTTACAAAAGGTAATACGATATTGGTCAAATATTGCATAAATGTTCGGAAAACCGTTTCAATTTGAACTCGATTGTTAGAAAAAATATCCGATAATGATAATGATTTTTAAATCTATGATGTTTAAGGAATGACCTTTTTTAAGGATTCTAAACCAGATATTAATAGTTTTAACTTTAAACATTAATGTTTTAAAATTTTATAAGAATATTTATCTTTTTAGAATCTTAGTCTCATTTCTCTGACATTTTCTCTCCCTGTGGCCAGAACGGAAGCAACTGGCAGCTGGGATTGGCCAACCCAGGCTGTCTTGGGTGCGCTTTAGTGCCCACAAGCTTATGCCAATGCATTTGGTTGCATGCATCTCCAGCTCCACGACTGCGGGCGGATATCAATTTATGTAAATTTTCCGACCTCAAAATGGAAATGACAAAATCTCGGGCGCAGTCAGTCACTCAGCCAGCCAGTATGCCCGCCAGCCAGTCAGCCATGTCATTCATACAGCCAGAAGTCATTCCGTGAGCAGTTTTGCGAATCCATTTCTGGGAATCCGTTTCGACAATTGTCAAAGAGAAACCCAGCAGAGCTCTCAAATGAGTTTGCAATTTGTTTGAGGAAAATGTAAAGTGGCGGGGAAGTTCCATTAGAATGATAATGGGTGACCAACCTAGATTTGCCGATCATAAGTGAAGAGACGTCTTTAAACTTTATGGCTTGTCTGTCGATTATGTATGTGCACTTTACAGGCTGAAATTCCAAGAAGTTCATAGTCATACTTATACAAATATAAAAATTCCTCAATGGATGGGTGGCTTTAGATGTTATATTCATGATTTATATATTAAATAAAATGTTTGTTTAAATATACATAATTTAAGATAAATATCTGTTGCAAGCATCCCTCTGTCATGACAACCACCCCAGGTGAACCTGTTAGATTAAAACGATTTGAGTTAATTTTGACAATAAATACTTTTGGATCATTAAATATCGATTTCCATAGGGCATTCCAGAATCGGCTGGACGGATATTAAGCTCCGAAACCCGTTACCCATTCCATGGCAATTCAGCTTCTCCGCACGAGTATCGCCGCCTGGGGAGGAGTGGAGCCGCAATCTTATCGTATATTTCATAATTAAGTTGATTAATACCAATTAATTGCCATGAGCTTTGCATGGCCAATGGCAGGGCCAATCGATTCGGCGCTGTTTTTCTTTCGGGCCACAAACTCTTGCCACAAGCCAAGCTGCGGACAAGCGGACATGTGACTGGCAGCTGCCAAGTGGCATTTTGCATTTGCATAAGGTCCGTTGGACAATGCGGAATGCCAATACATATGAATGAAGGAGGAGGTAGGGTGGAGGCATAACTGCCACATCTTTTTGCCACTCGTACTTTGGGCGGCAGCTCAATAGGGATTTGGTTTCCACCCTCATGTTGTATGGGCTACAAAGCTCAGGCCCAATAATGGCCAGTTCCATTTTGGTTACTCGCCTGCAACGCACACAAAAAAAAAAACCTACAAAAAATAAACATAATTCGACAAAAAACCCCAGAAATTATAAATATTCGAAATAATATTATGCTAGAGAATTAACCCACTTGGAAAGAGTATATATGAGTACAGATACGTCGTTGTGACTTAACCTGAGACACAGTCTTGACACTTATCTGTGAATTTTTCGTCGCGATACCCTTATATATAGATACAGATATATATGTATTTATCACTGGACGCGAGCGGAACTCTTATCAAATCAACAGTCAGCCTTATATACGCGATCCGCAATAACGAAATGGGCAAACAAAATCCATTATAATGCCCATATAGCCCAGTTATATATATATTGCAAGGCACCAAGTAAACAAAGCCGAATATAACTTGGCTAAAACAAACCTGTCGCCGCTCTCCAGTCGCTATCGCCGCAGTCGGAGTCAGCTGCTCCAATCGCCAACTTGAAGATCGCCGTGGAGAAGGCCCTTTTAGCCTCAGACCCGTGATCTTAATCAGTTTTTGTGGCGGGTAAATAGCCGCGATTTATTTCAATTTCTGCCTCGGTTTGTCGTCGGTATTTTTTGAAGATCGCGGCCGCGACGAGGGTGATCGGAGCGGCGGGGGCGATGGCAATTAGCGGGCCAACTTCGTGTGGCAAACACCTCCGAAAAACACATGTACAGGAAAAGATATTCCCCCGACAAGTGATTGATAATCGTCGTACATAACTGCAAACAGGAATAACAAACCAAACGAAAAATCAAAATTTGTGGTAATTATTTATTCAGATATTCGCCAGTGAAGTTCACTTCGGTTCACTTGGAAGATTCCACCATACAATAAAAAAACACCATAAAAACAATACCCAAAGTTTAATGCCAAGTGAAGTGAATAACGCGATAATTAAGCTATCTTTTTCCTAGAAGCACACACAGGCTCAAGAAGCTATTATTTTGTTAAATTATTTATGCAAAGCCCAGCAAAGTTATGCAACTCTCGTCAAAGATCTCGCAAGAAAAAAGCAATAAGTCGATAAGAAGTTTGCAAAAAGCACACTCGTACATCTATCAACTTTAATTAGTGCTAATCGTGGTGTGCAAAAAATAAACACAAAGAAAAACACTTAAGTAAATAAATAGACGAGTAAATAACTGCCAGACTACGTGATTCAAATTATTGCGACTGCAGTTAGAGTTATTTTCAGATCCCAGCTATGGGATAAGATTTATAGACTTCTCTATATGTGATTAAGAAATCGAAGATTATTTCCCTTTTTAAGTAAAGAAATATGCTTTAAATACCTTGTCATTACCCGGAATCACGACTTTAAAAAGTATTACTCAGCTTATTGAGCTGTACGTTAAAGTATTTATAGACGTGATGTTTTTAAAAACAACTTTTGCCACCTGACTTTAAATCTACTTGATTTTAAATCCCAAATGCAAACCAAAAACTTGTCGGAATTCAAATGCCCTGCAAAGGGTATTCACAAACACAGCTGCATGTCCGAATCTTGGTAAATTAAACCGAACAAACAAAAACTTTTTGATAAGGCTGAGGCCAAAGTATGAATTGGCCAAGAAACACGTAAATGCTCACACAAAAAACGAAGAGAGAATGATACGGAAATAACTTTTGGGTCTGATAGTACGGAATAGTTTTATAGGGCAGCCAATTCTTTGATTTAGTCGGATTGCAGATTTCAAAAGGATTGGAATTAAGTCGAAATAGCTTCGCGAGTGTGCGTGTGCTTCTGGTGGAATGGCCTCATAATCGAAAATAAAATTTAATTAAATGCGAACTCCGCAGTGCTTAAAGCGCTGGATGCGCCCCTACATCTCTCTCATGGAGCTGCCAATCAATCGACCGGGAAGCGGGAACCTGCTGCTGGGTCTCACATCCGTGGTGGGCCTCATCGGAGGAGCCTACCTGCTGCAGTGTGGCGCCCAGTGCCTTGTGGGGTGAGTTAATCGAACCGAGATAAGCGAATTAATGCATCCCATGGATGTCCAATGGTTCAAGTTCGGATACGTGAGCTGAGCCCGGGACTCGCACGTGCGGATGCAAACGCAGATGCATTTGAAGCTACAGATGCAGATACTTGTACATTCAGCTCGAGATAAACACAAATAGAAACCGAAACTGAACTCTCCGGGTTACGTGTCCATCGTTTCGCATGACTTGATTGCGTTTGCGTGTGGGAAATGGCAAGAGAAAGAGCATTTCGCTCAAAAAAGAGATTTGACATAATTGTTGCCATTTTTCCAGCTGCCACTTGCCACCGTAGCAGTCGCAGTTGCAGTTGCTTTCTTTGGGCATCGAGTACGTAGCTTCGCCTTAATTAAGGATTGCGCAATCCAATCCACGGCACCTGTTTCGAATTTATGCTGCACCTGTTGTAATAATGCCCGATCGATGGGGTCTGGCCTGGTCCGTTAGACGTTTCATAACATTACTGGTCCGTTGACTTGACGCAAATTTGGCGCTAAGAACCATAACTAAAAGAATCTTGAAGAACGGCAAGCGGAAGTCGTTGGCCAACAAAGGGCATGGCCACTACTTTCCTCTATTATTCGCATTTTTTTGCCCCGCTAAAAAGCGTCACGAATTGCCAATAACAATTAGCCGGAGCTAACAACGCCCCCGCATTGTTTGCCTTTCGTCACCATTCAATGGGAAATTAATTACGCGTTTTGTTGAAAATTTTATTAGCATTACCATTGTGGCGGCGGCCTTACTTCATTTTGAAGGGAATTTACGTTTCGCAACTGTAAGATACTCATAATAAAGTCAAACACAAATAACGAAGTTCGATCTTCAGATCTAATCTTCTTTAAAAATAAGCTTTAAATTGAAATGCGTCTTGGCACTTGAAGTGGCTAAGAAACGCGGCTAACGCTGCAGCGCTGGCGGCAAAACAAGTTGTGAAGTTGTGGAAAGTCAGGCAAATGCAATTAACGCTGAACGATGCCGCACTAGAGATATGCACAGATATTCTCAGTTTTTATTTGCTGTTAAAGTAAGAACGAAACGGGTTGTGATATATATAGTATGTGGCAAGTGAAAAGCCAGAAAAAGTTATAGCTATATGCCAAGCATTTGCTAAGCTGGAAAGTGGGTTTAAAGCCAAACTGTGAGAGTAAGAATAATACCAAATTGGCTGCAGGCGTAAAAAAGTCTGCGAAACATTTAAGCAAACTTTTCTATACCCATATATATGATTTAGGTGTAATTTTAAGCAAATATTGTGGATAAAGGTGTGCCAAAGGTGGTTTAGGTTGCATGCTTTTAGGCTTTAGTTTAATATAATCAGTTTTAATAGTTTTTTAGATTGCAATATCGGCAAAGATATAAAGATAACACCATTGAAGACCAAGTTGATGAGTCGCTGATGATCTCACTGCAATTATAAGTTAGTAGAAGTGACACCGACTCTTTAGTTATCTCAAATTTATTGAGCTCATATCAATAAAGCGATTTGGTGAATCCACTTAATAAACTCCTCCCTTGGACTTGTGACAAGAATTTATTAATCTTCTGGGAACACAAAGTTATCAATGAAGCGGCTGTGAAAGCTGATTTATATTAGCCAGAGAACAGAGAACCTGAGGGGCTGACGCTTTCTCGTGCGGGAATATGCTAATGGGCCACATGAGACTTACATATATTAACCCAGATTCTTTGCACAGATTTCAAGGGAATCTCGAGTCGCGAACGAGATACAGAGATCTGTATCGCAGGTTCTGTGTTCTCGGGAAACTTCTTCCCCGGACTTTAGGCTCTGAGTTGGACTGATGAAAGTGTTGCCGGGTTATGGCGCCGTTTATGGCCGAAATAATAATTAAAATAAACTCGAATCCAGTCACCGCTCGATTGATTAGTAAATAAACCGCTCGGAGCATGCATACATTAAATTCGCCAGACAAGAATCGCGCCAACCCGTTTGCGGAATGTTTCTCACAATTAGCATTTGGAAATTAATGAAGTTCAGGCCAAGAGACGCCGAGCGGGAAAAATATTGCCAAAAATAAATTAGTAGACAAATGAATGCATATGCGGATAGTGATGATGATGCTGTCGTCCGATTTCGGAGTATCTGTGTATTCCCCTGCCGACACACACGGTTCCTGTTTGACCAGATCCCCGCTCTCTGGCAGCTGAGAGGTGTCCCAGCCGAAGAAAGGCTATAAATCTGCATGAAAATATGCCCAGTCATGGCTGAGATTCCGCTATATAGTATATAGAGAGACCCGTTCGGATCGGGGGGAATACTCGTATCTTACGTCATTGACGAGTTCGCTGCGAGAGAGCTCCACGCTCTGGACGTTTCTCCCGCTCTCCGCCAGCGAAAAAAACCGGCATGGAGCCCAGTGATATAGTCATAGATATGGAGAGACTATAGCCTAGCCACGGAGACCCGATACCCGATCTCAGCTGTTGACCGCCGACTCTCAAAGCCAACTGCGCATAACAAAGGCGAACCTTGTGCGAGAAAGTTGTCAGTGTCGCGGGACGCGGATCGCGAATTGGATTTAGATTTGGATTTTGATTGGGACTCGAATTCGAATATCGGCTGTCGAATTGACATTTATGAGCTTCCATTGGCGAAAAGGCGAACGATTCAACGCGAGTGCCATGCCAAGTCCCAGCAAACAGAGCGGAGATACTCACCCGACAAACACTTCGACTACCTGAGAGCACTGACACATCGTACCTGGAGCAGGAACATAAGCCAGCCCAGGCCCAATCGGAGATCGAAGGAGATCCACAGAATGCTGTTCGCCGCGTCGCTCATCTGCCAGGTGGAGCGGCTGATGTGCCTGCCCATCAGCTTCGCGGTGCTGGGATTCCTCTTTATGGCCTGTACCATGGAGGTGGTGCTGCTCAAGATGACCACCAGTGATCCGGTCTTTGGACGATCTGGCCCACCGGACGACTGGGAGGAGGGTGGCGGGCCGGAGGGCGACGAGGAGCAGATCTACTACGAGAATGTGGAAAACAACTACGAGCACTGGGCGCGACGGAGGATGCGCTTCCACCAGCGCCAGCAGCAGCGCCTCCAGCAGCAGCAGCAACAACAGCTGGTTACTTAGTGTACTGGAATCTAGGCTTAAATTAGGCTTAAGACTAGTAGTAGGGCCTCTAAGTACATAGGTACACATACAGACTGAGCCTTTCTCTACACCTATACCTATCATTTTCCATGGCGTTTAATGGCGCATACCAATTATTGAAATGTTTCAAGTGTGTAATGTTTTTGCTCTCTGTTTATGGTTGACGTTTTTTTTTCTCATTAAATTTATTTGTGTTTGTTTGTAAGCGAAATTGCGAAATTTGCCATTTGAATAAGTTAGGCAGCAGCAATTGCTCAGTTCGAGCACGTACAAGACACCTAGGAATTCCCTTCTTGGCTCGTCTTGTGTAAGAACTGTAAGTGACTGATACAGCTACGTACTATATAGATACTTGTGTTTTAAGTTGCCCGATACTGATACTGGATACTGATACCGAATACTGGATACCACTGCCTCAGTGAGTTGAATAAACTTGGCTATTAAAGCAACCAAACCGTTGATTTTTGTTTGCCTGGTCCAACGGGTTTAGCATGTTATGCAATTGGGAGGCGGGAGAGCGATGGAGAAAGTCAATTGCCGCCGACTGCAATTGCAGTTGGGCTTTGGCCCGAAAAAATAAACTATTGGAACGGGAAGTGTTTGCACGCTGACGGGGTTCAAAAGTTAGGCAACCCCGATCGTTAATTAGCTGCTACTTTTTTCAGCTGATTATTTATCTCGACCTTCTGGCCGTTGAATAACCCCAGCTGTTGGCTAGAACTGACCTGACTAATCGCTTAGTTTTCGGTTAAGCAACCTAAACGTTCTCGGAATAACATCTGCGGTATTCTTCCGCCTTTTTCTTGCAGTAAACTAGCCAATAAGAAGTGGAGGAAGGAGGAGACCAGCGAGGATCACAGCTGCAACGTCTGCTGTGCAGACTTGGATCTGAGCAGTGCCAAAAAGTGAGTAAAATCCAAGAACTTTCCATGAGAACATATTCCCGATAAAAATACAAATAAACATTTATAATCAGAGAAAAATATTCTCATAAGATAACCTTTGAGTCAAACAAAAAACAAGATCGAAGGCCCACTTTCTCCGGTTCTGATTTAAACAAGTTATTTGTATAACAACAAACTTTGGCCTGATATTGAGAAATGTAAAAAAGAGTTGAGATAATATTTTAGAGAACTTTAAAATATTTTTAAATATTTGTAAAAGGGTTGTGATTTTAGAAGCACTTAAAACAGTATTTCAAATTATTTTTTAAGATTGCAGAAAGAGGTCGGCAAGAGCATCCTTTTGATTACCAACTTTGTTTATTTTTTTCCTCCCCCTTCTCCCAGCTACGTGACATGTCGCACCTGCGGGAAGTCCGTCTGTCGGGGACTCAAGTGCGCCGACTGGCGGCCCAAGGACGCCTCGTGGGAGTGCCAGCTGTGCCAGAGCTCCAAGGAGTCTCTGGCGCACACCTCCTCATGGGTGGCCGAGCAAATGTCCTTCAATCAGCACAAGTTCGTCTATCCGATGAGGGCCAGGAGCGAGGTCTACATACCCATTCTGGGCAACGACGGCAACGACAGCAGCATGCGTAAGGATAATGCAGCCTATATATGGAGATATAGGAAATGTATCTTTGATATCGTTGCAGAATTCGAGAGCGTTAGCCAGATCGGATTGCCCGCCAACTCGGATGAGAGGGCCAAGATACGCGAGTATGTGGAGGAGATTGTGGCCGAAATGCTGGGCGGCAATCTGGACCACATCAAAGTGGGCCAGCTGTCCAAGAGCGAGAACTGTAAGTACACATCGGGCCTATTGCCCCAGATTCATTGAGTGCGAAAATGCAAGGAAATTTTCGCAAATTTAATTCAATTGGCTTGGCAACATTTATGACTCTGGCAACATGTGTCTAGAGCAACTTACTCATGTTGCCGGGCAGCCAAAATCCAAACAAAGAGCATACTTTCCGGCGAGCTTTCGAGCGAGAGAGCTTGCTGGAAAGTCTTTCCCTTGCCTACTTTATGTCGTTCGCTTTTTAACTAAACAAACTTTGCACACCCCAAACACACACACATGACACACACACACACACTCGACACACTTGATTCATTCAAATGCAAATCAGACTTGCAACTCTTCGATAAATTCCACGCCAAGCTGAGTAACCTGCTTATCAACGTGGAGAACGGTTTGTGCGCGCGTGCGCTCAAGGGAGGTAAGTAATCGGTAATCGATAGTCACTAATCGATCGAGCACGCACCGTCGTAATCGTAAAAGTAATCGCCTGTTAATGTATGCTAATTATCCTCTGATTTGGTATGTAGTTTTCGTCTAAAGTGATTGAAACTGGTTATATATTTGAAAGTTTTACTCGTCTACAATATTCTTTATTAAATAAACAAAAATCCATTAAATGATATCGAAAATATCGGCTATAAATTTATCGATTATTATTTCTGATTAATAAAATCTTAAACCTTTTCAATCACTGTCTTTCACTGTCAGTACGTCTCTTAGCCTTGGCATGCATACATAACTTGATAGGTTGTCATGTAGACCATAAAACAAATCTATAATCAATTATTGCAGGCTGTAGTAAATGCTAATTCTTATCAGTGGGCCATAAACTGAGAGTCGCAATAGAATGGCAGTCTCTTTCTCTCTCTTTTTTTTTTGAACCCGCTGACAACCAATCTGAGAAATCGCGGTCAGTGTTCATTGATAAGGCGCAATGATAAGGCCTAAAACACAGTGATAAGGTGGCTGGGCCATTGAAGTGCCGCTAGCATTGAGAACATTATGATACAACACTTTGTGGGCAACACTTGAGTGCCGGATTTTAGCCTTAACTCAGATGACGGGCTGCGGTAGGCATTAATCATACGCACCGTTGGCGCATTGCTCACCAACAGGTTCGCGGGCAGTAAATTGGCGTAAATGTCTTACTTACACGATCACTCAGGCCTCTCAGGGGTTGTGTCTTAACAGCCGATTGATTTGGTCACGCTTACAACTTGGCCGAGCAATTTGAGCAAGCGCTCTGGCTTGTGAATTACAAAGCCAAACTCCGAGCTCCGGGCACCGCTTCTTGCGGCCAATAATCATCGCAACCGGGCCCACTGTAGGGTCTCCGCCACACACAGATACGGCGGCATATTAGCTCCGCCGTGTGAGCGAGCGTTTAGACGCTCACCGCTCGGCAATCGCACGGCACCGCTTCAGTTGCCAGAAGCGTCGCGCCGCGATCGTAACGCAGGTTGAATGCTACGGGCCGGGCCCACGGAATTTGTCGCGATTTTGGCCGCCACAAGACGCGTGTGATAACAGGCAATAAGACAACATAACTAGAACACAAGAACAAGACATTTGGCCAGCAGATATAGAAGTAAAATTCCATCTAGTGAGATAAGGCCCTTAATTAAACAGAAAGTGAGAGAGTGCTACCGCATTGGTTTGCGAGCTATCACCAAACCTTGACCCGGCACCCAGTTTGCGAATATGAAATATGCAAAAAAAGAAATAAAATCAATAATCGTGAGTTAAGACAAAGCGACAGGCGAGGAAGAGGCCTTAATCAACGCTAATAAATATTAATGATCCCCGAGATCCCCGCTCAGAGCTCTGAATGAATGTGTTTGTAACCGATCCCGAGATTCACAACAAATTATGATCGTGAAGTATCATCATTGTGGACTTTCAGCCTGGCCAATGAAACTACCTGGCTGAGCTTTATCTCTGACCTTAACAAAATATAAACCTTTTGCCAAGTCAAACCTTGTGCACCCAACTTATCGTGGGCCATATTTATTTTAATTGATCGAAGTCGTCGGCGCAATCTGGAGGGGGCATTATCAGAGGCAGAGGCAGAGGCACTCACAGGGCAGGAGTATTAAGTTTTAGTTATTAAAAGTGGAAAACGCCAGCTCGACTCTGTCTAGTGATAATTGTCCGGGTGATTTCCGCTGAACCCTGAACTTTGGAGTCCGACGAACAACAGTTGCCGCTGCGAAGTGATCCGGCTGGTTCTGTTACCTAGGCTTCTGTCCGTCCAGTTTCTGGGGCTATTTCCATTGATGACTCGCACGCAAATGTATGCTCCGATCTGGACACAAAAGTCTCGGGCTGTGACATTTTTTCGCACACCTGAATGACTAACGGGGGACTAACAATTCAGACAGGTAACCAGGTAAATGCCAGCGGGCCTGCAGATAAAGAAATATGGGCGGGCATTGTAACGCAAAATAGATAACTCGGGGTTATTCATTATGCGATGTGGTATTTACCGCAATTCGTTAATAGACTTAGCATGTCAAAAGAAATGATAAATATGCGAACCGTATATTCGTATCGCGATTTTCAGCCTGACTGGAGCTCAGTTTAAAGATCTCCCTCCGGTCGCTGGAGCGTGCTTAGGGAGGCGGTGACAAATTTATGTTCGGAGCTCAATTAGGGGAGGCAAAGCGAAAACCCAACTCAAATATTAACTCAATATAATTAACAGCTCAGCCGGTCGGCCGTTATATCAATGAACGCTCCGGACAAAGCCCAAACGCCAAATACAAATACGAGCTCTGCATTCGGACAGCAACGGCAGCAGACGTAAATAAACAAATAGGCGAGATATCAGCGATTCAGCAATATCGGGCCCGGTCGCTTACGATATTCGCGAATATATTTGTACTATATAGATAAATACGTATATGTGCATGCAGCATGGACTTTACTTTGGGCCTAGTCACGGGCATGTATGCCGTTGTGGCCGTAATTGTCTTTTACGTGGTTTACGTCATTGAGGTGAAATTAGGTATGGCTAAAACAACACTTACACACTCTAGCTCACACACTCACACACTTACTTTCTTCGCCTTTCACATACTCGCTCACCCCACCTAGAAGTAACCGAGTTTTCACTTTTTATTGTATCGATCTTTGCTAACCAAGCACATTGTTGCCCTGGCATTCTCGCTCTCGTTTTGCACTAATCAAGCTCCGTACTTACACCTGCTTTCAGATCTGCCGGCCATCGTGAATGGCCATCACAATGGCACCGGGAATGGTAACCATAATAATAATAACAACAACAACAATGGCGACTCTGAGCTGGCGGACATCTCGCAGACCCGACTACGCAGTCTCATAGAGACCATCATAGCGGAGACCCTGCGGAGCTCGTCCCTGAGTGCCAGCGGTGCCGTCTCAGAGATCAGCCTGGATACGCGCTCCCAACTGGGAGCCTCGGAGCTGGTCAATGGGAATGGCATAAAGCGACGCCATCGCACGGAGCACTACTTCGAGCCGAAGATCTACCAGGATCTGCTGGCCACTGCGGTGCTTAATAAGGTAAGAGGGCTACCTTTCTTTATTCCCTAAGCTCCATGAATATGCCTCACTGACCTATGTCCCGGCCACCACCTGTGGTACCAGCCCCCTGCCCATTAAGGCCAAGCATTTTGTAAGCCGTGTTCTGGCCACTTCCGCCATTTTCACTGGCTCACTTCGTTCAGTTTTCCCTTTCATTCGACCTGCACTTGAGCGGCTTCGATTGGGCAGTCACCACATAGTAGAAGCGGGCCAGGTTAATTAGTTGCAGTCCATTGTCTCAACCGTGCAGACGTTTTGTCCAAGCAACAGTAGCAGTAGCCGCAACAGAGGAACACTGAAATCAATTCCAGCGCTAATTGGATAAATCAATTTGGTGGAAAATCGAAGAAGGCCGTCGGAGAAGAATTCAATAAACAGGACCATGTCAGATCCAGGGGATAATGTAAATATGTCCAAGGCCTAGATAAGCAGCTATCGCTTTCGGGGCTGAATGTTGATATGACTCAATCCCATCGGCAGCACCGAGGAATTCAGATCTTATCACGGCGTCACCGATCCAGTCAGCATTTAACAGCCCAATTTCCTAATCATATCGGTTTCTGCAACGTGGCCAGTAATTGCCTCTGTCACGACACTCAATCAATACGACGAGTTCTCCCTGGCAATCGGTGACGTCGCCCTGCAGAATGAATCGCCGAGAAACGGTCGTCAAGAACTACAGACATAGATAGATACCCGCCGTAGTGCCGGGTCTAATCCGCTTAAGGGCTTTCCGCTTTCGGTGTCACAAACAATCAGTTGACCCACAACAAATCGCAAACTTTGGGGTTCAACAACACCTTTATTACACAATGCCAAGGTCGATGGGCTGACACAAGTTTCTGACGTTTTCCTCTTTTGCAGATTGCGGATAAGGAAGGGAATACAAGGCTTTTGGCGGAGAGCACGCCGGACTTGAGTGGTCGCCACATTGACGAGAATTTCAATGCCGAGGCGCTGAGCACCACGTCCGGAAGTTCGATAGAACCGCGCAGCGATTGCAGCCTGACTGATCATGAAATCGGACTGGATGTAAGGAATAATCGGAGAATAGTAAGCAATTCACCATTAATCTTGTACAAATTCTTTACAGAATGGCAAATCCCAATCCCTGCAGGCCGATTTGGAGAGGGAATCTGTCCTCAGTGATTATATAGCCGCGCACATGGTGCCACTACCTGACTTTTCAGCCTCCGTTACCGAGTCCGAGGAAGGTGAGTGTTATCTAAAAACATTGCTGTCCACTTTTTATAGACTTCTCCCACTATATTCTAGATATTGGATCCATCTCCTCGAGCATGATCGGAGACGGAAACTGGGAGGACAACTGGCTCTTTAAAAAGAAGCGCAGCTCGGTCACTCCAAGCAGCACTGGCATGCTTGTGCCGGCACCCAAGGAGAATATCCGGGCCCAGATTGGGGACAAAACCGCTGACGAGGTCAGCGATCTGTCCGAGATGGGCTCAGATGCCGAGGACAGTTCTCTTGACCTGTTGCGCAGCAACGACCTCAATGATCGTCTGCTGAGCAAACACCTGATTGGCGGTCAGAACACAAAGCTTGTCCTGGACGAGCTTGTGGATCGCACCAGCCTCACGTCCCACACATTGCCAGAGGAGCACGAGCCGGCGTTTACGGAGACAACTAACGCATTTGTGGTGTCTCCACCAGCCGTGCCATCCGTCGCACCACCTCCTATGATATTCCAGGATGATTCTTTGAATGAGGAGTTAACCCACACTCCTATCGCAGGTAACTGTCATCAGCCAATTTTTATGTACCTTCAATTACCTACCTTATCATTCGTACTGCTAAGATTTGGATTAACCCGTAGCCTTTAGGCCATTAACCCCTTATATGATCGAAGCCGTCCTATATGTAGACGCTCCGGAGCCCCCATGTAGTAGTTCAGCCAGCAACCTTGTGCGTGATCTTAAAGCATCGCCACTTAGCAGTCGTTTGTGTTACAGCTCAAGCCGATAACGAGGAGCTTTCCAGCCTCGATGGCTGCACTGGTTTCAGCACAGTCGAGTATATCGACGAGGAGCAAATGCACGAGAATGTGCCGTCGGTTATAGAGATCTTAGCTGCCATGGCCCTGGGACCGATGCTAGCTGTTCCGGCCTCGGAACAGCCAGGCGCAATGACACCCAGTGAGATGCATACCCTCAAGGAGCTCAGTGACCTGGCCCTGGCCGAGATAAATGCTCGCACATTGGACCTGGTGCATCATCACTCGCTGGATATAATTGAGGAGGAGAATACCGATCTCGCAGAGACAGCACAATTTTCGTTAGTAGAATCCACAGCGCTCGAAGTCGTTATAGAGTCCAGTGCCGTGGGGCCAGACACCGAACCTGTTCTTTCTGTGGATCCACTAGATGCTTCGCACACTTATGAAAGTCCATCAACTCATATTTTATCAGAAGCAATTCCTGAAACCGAAATACTCAAAATGGATTCTACAAATCTTTCACCTGCAGCGACGAAAGACATTATTCCTGCAGCTGAAATAGTCGCAGTGGAACCTTATGCACCTGTTGAAACACAATTTATTGATGTAGAACCTCCAGCCCATTTGGAAGTCCTTCCAGAAACAATTCTTACTGATGTGGAACCTACCGTCCCTGCTGAAATACTTCCTCAATCACAAATTACCGATATGCAGCCTGGAGAGACAGAAGTAGACATTTCTCAGGCAGCATTAGACGCAGTGGATCCTGTTCCCCCAGTGGAAGCCATTCCTGAAACACAAATATTCGAATCTACGGCGGCATTAAAAGTCCTTCCTAGTGTGGAACCTCCCGCAACTGACAAAATCATAGCTAAACTTTTATCTACCGATGTGGAGACGCCAACGACAGAAGGAGACATTACTAAGTCTGAATTATTAGCCGTGGAACCTGTTGCACTCATGGAAGGAACCTCTGAAACACAAACAGCCCTTTTAGCGATTAATCCGGATGATGTGGAGGTGGCGGCGGCCGAAGAAAGTATTTCTCAAACTGAATTAGTAGCAGTGAATCGAATAGAAGCCGTGGATACTGTTCCTCTAGTGGAAGTAGTTCCTGAAATACAAACAGTCAAACCTGCGGCCCTCTTAGAGATTAATCCTGATGAAACACAAACAGTCGGCCCTGCGACACCCTTAGAAGTCCTTCCTGCTGTGGAACCTCCTGCACATGTCGAAATCATTCCTGAACCACTATCTACGGATACGGAGCCCGCAGCAACAGAGGGATGTAATTCTCAGTCTGAATTAGGAGCCGTGGATTTTGTTCCTCCAGTGGAAGGAATTCCTGAAACACAAACCGAAACGCAAACAGTCGAGGCAGCGGCGCCCCTGGCAATTGCACCTGATGTGGAACCTCCAGCGCCTATCGAAATCGTTCCTGAATCACTATCTACGAATATGGAGCCCGCAGCAACAGAGGGATGTAATTCTCAGTCTGAATTAGGAGCCGTGGATTCTGT